>JAVJIF010019066.1:0-92094 GCA_038442645.1 Agave tequilana | reverse complement strand
AATGAACCGCAAGATCCGCGCGCCAAAAGGCGAAATTTCGCCGTTTCCCCAGGCCAGCTGGCGGCGTCATCATGACAGCGTAAAGTTCGCGCCCAAAAAACGCACCGGACATGCCCCGTCAGCATCTCCAAGAATGCTTTCTGAAGGTCGCGTCCCTCTAAGGAGTTCGCGTCTGACCAACATCGCGTCTACCCTATAGACGCTGCGTCTTCAAAGTGGCTTCTACTTTTCAAAAAGAAGCCTGCGTCCAGTCTCTTGCGTCTGCTTTCAAAAAAGGAGCCTGCGTCCAGTCTCCTGCGTCTGCTTTCAAAAAAGGAGCCTGCGTCCAGTCTCCTGCGTCTGCTTTCAAAAAGGAGCCTGCGTCCAGTTTCATGCGTCTGCAAGACAGTTCAACAGTACACTGGCGCCAACAGACAACCAACTACTCCTAGCCAAAAACGCACCCGTGACAGACTAAAAAGCAATTGGGGAGGTCTAGGCTGTGTATCTAGACACTCAACACGATCGACTCTGATGGCTTCTAAGAGTTCAACAGTACACTCACGAAGACCAAATCGGATAAGGTCAAACCCGAAGCATCAACAGTCCGGTCACAAAGGCGAACGCGGTTTAAGTCCAAAGTATTCCGAAATCCGTCCCATTCAACTGCGGAATATCGGAAACTTTGGAGGGGGTTCTGTAGGCTGTCTAAAAATGACTAACCAGGCAAGCCACCAAAGAAGCAGTCTCAAAGACGCAAAGGATTGAAGCCCGCGTCTCAACTTCAAGACGCGTCGGCCTGAAGCCCGCGTCTCAACTTCAAGACGCGTCGGCCTGAAGCCCGCGTCTCAACTTCAAGACGCGTCGGCCTGAAGCCCGCGTCTTAAACATCAAAGCGCGTCGGCCTGAAGCCCGCGTCTCAACTTCAATTCAAGACGCGTCGGCCTGAAGCCCGCGTCTTAAACATCAAAGCGCGTCGGCCCGAAGCCCGCGTCTCAATATCAAGGCGCGTTGGCTCGACGCCCGCGTCTCAGCATCCAAGGCGCGTCCGCCTGCCTGAAGCCCGCGTCTCAGCATCAAGGCGCGTTTTAGTCTGAAATCCGCGTCTCAGTTGCAACCGCCCAGATCGTGGGGAGTCAGTTACCGCGCGTATCGCGGGTAACGGCCCTCATTCAGGCGCATTTTTTAGGGGCACGATCACCCCCTAAGACCCCTATAAATAGCCCTGTTAGCTATGAAGGAAGGGTCGAAGAATTGGATTCAGTGGGAGAAGAAGGTCGAGTGATCAATTAAGGTCGGCATTTTTGAATCCAGAGGGTCAGAAGATCAAGGCATCGAGAGAGAGAAGCCCAACGTCGACGACCGAGAGAGAAGAGATTCTTCAACAGGCTTACTGAGTTACTAGCCTATCTTCGCCTACCTCCTCTTTGAGAGTTTGGTAGCCGAGCTGAGTTACTCCCCTACCGGCCGAAGAGAAGATCCCCGACGGTCCAGGACGGTCATCTGGTCAACGGAGAACAAGATTCACTCTCCATCGCCACAACGAAGAACTCAGATTTAAACAAAGGGAAGATTCAAGCATCCTCCCTCCCTTGTAGTCGGAATATTGTTTTGTTGTAATCTTTCAACTGATTCAAGAAATTTTACGGCAAAATCTCTTTCCGTACCGAACAATGTAAATCTCAGTTGCATTCTAATTACAATCTATTTTTTATTTTTCTTAATTAATTTTTATTTTAATATTATTTTGCGGTCAACTTTGTGGTCAACTTTTCCATTTTCACTTTTCATTACCATCCAAACACCGGAAACGACAAAACATTTTCCAAACCACACTTCCCAACAACCATCCAACACCAGAAAACTTACTACTCATTTCCCTTTTTCCTAAAGGAAATAAATCTTACTTCCTACTTCCACTTCACACACACCATTCCTTAATCCAAACAGACCCATAATCAAAATGGAACATGAACAGTACATTGAAAAACAAAAGAATGCTTCTTGCATACAATTTCGTACTCCAGAGCAAGGGCAAACGTAGAGGCCATATCTCATAGGTTGACTTGGAACCAAATCATGGTTTCACACAGTTAAGAGGCTTCAACTCTGAACTTCACAGCACTCGGATAACATCTCGAGGTTAGAAGGTTAGATAAGATTTGTTTTTTGTGCCTATGCAGTGCTTAACTGCAGCTTACAGAGCTCCAAGCAAAGTAGATTTTTGCAAACCACAAACGAGGAGATATTTAATATTTGCAAAACGAAAACCCAGTTTCCAAATCTTAGATGAAGCACTTGAGGCTCAGCATTAGATGACCATTTAATATTTCCTAGCTTAAAAAACGTATAATCAATTATGACATCCCTCAAAACAAGTTGAATTAATCAGACGCATTGAGTTACCATATAAAAATTAAACCAAAGTTAACAAGTAATAGAATCACTAGCTTCTAGAATCAAAATGTTTTACTGTTACTACGATATAGTTGTAGCAATATTCAACAGAACTAAAGCCATGATGGATCATTTAACAATTCTAGCTTTAGCCAAAAAAGGTCACAAGAATTTGAATCGTCTTATCAAAATTCTCTGCAATAATTGCCATCGTCGTCTGCCATCTTAGGGTTCAACTCAATAAATTTTCATCTTTTTTTCTCATTAAATGCACGATTCAAGTTAAACTCAAGAGCATATCAAAATAATCTATTAAAATCTCAATTATCACATGATTCTAACAAAATTTAGATCAAAAAAACTGATTATAGAATCTCGACAAGCGCTTCAATCAGCACTAGTCAAATAAGAAACTCGACATGTAATTAGTCCAACAAAACTCTACAAAAAATCTTATAAAGCCTAATTTTACGCAAAGAGAAGGGAGAAATTTACCATTTTGGCAAAAACCCTGAGATCGCTCGGAACCCTAGATAGTGCGTGTGCTCTTTGGAAGACGACAGCAAGATGAAGGGATAAAAGCGGCGAGTAACATATTTATAGCATAAAGGAATGGATAATCACCGTTAGATTGAGATATGTGTGATGTGGACCGTTGATGAGAAGGAAGTTTATGGCGGTCTACCTTTGTGGGTGTTTTTACATTTTGATCTCTAAGCATTTGTCATATTGCAGATAGGATGCCAAACTTTTCTTTGTACATGTTACAAACTTTTCCTTAAAAAGTTAACAGAAAGGGATCTCTAAGGATAAGTTTAACTAGAATTATATAAATTTTAAACAGAAAATCATACAAATCAGTGATTTTATGAATATTCAAGTATATTGAAACTACATTTAATTTTAAGTTATACACAACCTCATTCGGCAAACTTATTCATGAATCTATTTTCAATATTTCCTGTGATTACTGTGATGCATGAAAGAAATATATTTTACATGTATTTTAAATATATGGAAGATCATTTTTTAGATAGAAGTAAATTTTATTTAAACATAATATGGTCAGAAAGAGACCTTACAAAAAAAGAGCATTAAAAGCTCTTAAAGAAAACAAAAATAAGGTGAATATAAGAAGAGTAGAAAATCCTAGTCCTCGTCGTCATTACCATCATAAACAGATTCGTCGTCTTTATTCTTCTCGTCTTCCTGTTCATTATTTCTTTCCTCATATTCTCCCTCGTCCACTAGCTTGCTGTCTTCTTTGCTTTCTTCCTCTTTTTGAGGGTACTTTGATTCATTGATAAACTCCCAGAATGGATAATCTGTATCAAACTCTTCTTCCGATCCGTGTCGAGAATAACATTTAGAGTATATGCTCAAAAAAACACGCATTCAGTATCAGAGGACATGCTTTCACACGCATGTCTTTGTAAAGTGGCAGAGGAATAAGTTCCTCCTCACTAGGCCCATGAAAACTTCATCCTCCTCATGAAGAGCAGGATCAGATAAAACATTATTTGATGTAGTGAGATAGTTAAAAGAAGTGAAGTCCAGACTGCTATCAGATTCAGTAGAATCCCTTGAAGAAAGAGGACCGGTGGGAGAATGATTGAAGTTGAAATCTGAGTGTTCAGAGGAAGAAGATGGGGAACACATGATTCAAGAATGAATGTTTCAGGAAGGTTGGAAATCAAATTGAAAAAGAAGAGCACAAATATCTTTTTTAGATATGATGTATTTATAATAAATTAGTTACAAGCACAATAAAAAGGCTAATACTGTGAAACGATGTGAATAGTAATAATAAGTGTTATAGGTGACGGTTGAGTATTCGATCGAGAAGAAATAAAAAGAAATTAAATATTTAACTGAAGCAGTTATGGCGGGAGAATCCAAAGAGTTCTCTTTTTTTCAGAGATTTATTATGTGAACTACAAATTAGCTTTTTATAGATATTTTTTTCTATATATTTAGATTTCATATGGTGCACATCTTTATTTTATCGAAATTAATTTTAGTGCACCTCTTTTTTCGAGACAGTTGGATATTAATACTTCAATTAGGTCAGAGTAATTAATATAGTATTTTATAAGATGTGATATACGCGGACTGCTCTCATAATTGCAGGGCTAATTTACTTTGTTAAGTCTGATCGTTGCTAGGACTGCGACTTTTGTTGTATTTTGTATACGATCAAAATTCCATTACATATGGCATGCGAACTACGATTATGGTCGCAGTGCTTAACGATAGCATGTTGCGTCTATTATTTATATGCGAATAAGGAATGCGATTAGGGTCCCAGTCGTGATATAAGATTGAAAGTTATGTATATTAAGAGTGTGACCATGGTCGCACTGCTAAAAGGTCTGCGGTTAGGGTCGCACTCGTGATATAAGATTAGAAGTTTTGTTATACTATGACTCCGACCATAGTCGCATTGCTAATATATATCTTTTGATTATATTTTTAAATGTATGTGTACTGCAACCTTAGTCCCATTTATAATATACATTGAGAATAAAGCATTTCTTAGTACCAAGACCAACCATATTCGCAGTTCATTAAAAATTGCATGAAATATTATCCAACTAATTAGCAAATATTTTTGCGATTACGAGAATATCTAATTTATAAAATTTCTGCAAAAAAATCATTAACTATTGTATTTCATTATTTTTTTTACATTATACATTGTAATACAAAAAAATATACGATTGTCCTACATCAAATTTCATTTTTCTATTCATTTCAATGTCTTTTATTAAACCTGTATGAATTGAAAATAACGTGAAAATAAACAATAAAAAACTATATATTACAACCAAATTTTTAGGTTTCATGCATGTTTTTTACCTTTTACAGCTGTTGTTTTTTTTGCTCATCATCTTGATCCAATTTTTTTCTTTATATTTTCGATGTAGGTGAATTAGAAAATTTGTAACTACAGATAAATTCAACGAAAATTTCTCTGTAAATTACAAATATTTTCGGTAATTTTTGTAGTGGATGAGTTTTTTTGCTTGGTTAGAAGTAAAAATTGGGGTATTTTGGTCAACTTGACTGATGGTTTTTTAGGCGGAATTTTTTGAATTTTTTTAGCGCTTATACTCTGTCACTGATATGTGACATAGATTGGGCCTGCCACTGTCGCCTAAGGAACTCTCTCAGCTGGCGACTGAGGACAGATACCCATACACACACACTTATGTCCTTCCAAAAGGATTTGAGCCTGAATCCTTCTAACTCAAATACAACCCTCCAACATTCGAATACAAGATCCACTCCGTTGAAGTTGATCTATATTATTTCAAGTATCTGTAAACTAAAAATCAAGTATTTAATTACGCCCATCCATCAAGTGACGCAAAATGGGCGGCTGAAAGTAGTGAATTGGTTAAATCTATATCTTTAAGCATACAAATTCTCGATCCGGCCATTTGATTATGATCCAAATATTTTAAAACCCCTACAACTAATTTTTGTTAGATTTCAAATGTTCTACACCGTTAAACTAATCAACTCACTATTTAGGTCGTCCGTTTTTCCCTTACTTGATGCATAGGCAAAAAATATTCAAAAAACTTAATTTTTAGTTTATAGATACTTGAAATAATATAAATCAAGTTCAACAAAGTGGATCTTATATTCGAATGTCTGATAGTTGTATTTGAGTTGGAAGAATTGGGGCTCAAATCTTTTTGGAACGACACAAGTCTATATCTCTATAGACTTGTGTCCTTCCAAAAGGATTTGAGGTCGAATCCTTCCCACTTAAATATTAATATCCGACATTCGAATATAAGATCCACTTCGTTAAAGTTGATCTATATTATTTCAAGTATGTATAACCAAAAATCAAGTGTTTTGAATACTTTTTGCCCATACATCAAGTACAGGAAAAACGGACGGCCTAAATAGTGAGCTGATTAGTTTAACGGTGTAGAACATTTGAAACCTAATAAAAATTAGTTTGTAAGAGTTTTTAAATGTTTGGATCATAATCAAATGGCCGGATCGAGAATTTGTATGTCTATAAATATAGATCTAATCAACTCACCTCTTTCGGCCATCCATTTTGCGTCGCTTGATGAATGGGCAAAAAGTATTCAAAACACTTGATTTTTTTGTTTATAGATGCTTGAAATAATATGGATCAACTTTAACAGAATGGATCTTATATTCAAATGTCGGAGGGCTGCATTTGAGTTGGAAGGATTTGGACTCAAATCCTTTTTGGAAGGACACAAGTCTCTCTCTCTCTCTCTCTATATATAATATATATATATATATATATATATTATATATATATATTATATATATATATATATATATAGGGTAAAGTGTTCCTAGTAGGTCTCCTTAGATTACAATCTAAGGAGGAGGCTTAAAATCCTAACATTTTGATTTTTTTTTTACAATCCGACCGCACATTATCATCTTCATGTTCTAAGATGTGCACATATAAAATCAAATGATTTGAATTTTGTTTACTTATTGATCTAATCGTTCCATTTTGTTCTACTTTTAAAAACCGTTAATATTTGAACTCAAATAAAATAGAGTAAACGAACCCGAAATCACTTGATTTTTTATATTTATACATCTTAGGACATGAAGTTAATAATGTGCGGTCGGATCGTGAATTATTTTTGAGATGTTGGAGTTTTAAGACTCCTCCTTAGATTGTAGTCTAAGGAGACCTACTAGGTACACTTTACCCATATATATATATATATATATATATATATATATATATATATATATATATATACATACATATATATATACATATATACATATATATATATACATATATACATATACATATATATATGGGGTTACTGTATCTCAGCCGACAGCTGAGAGAGTTTCTCAGCCGGCAGGACGTGGCAACAAAATAGCCACGAATCTGACATAAATTTTGGAGGACAAAAACCAAAAATTTCCGCCCGAGTTAGTATCAGTCACTTCAATAATCGCTTTGACGAAAATACCCTCCCTCACAACTTTTTACTGTATGTAAAACCTTTCCTTTCAAAAAAATTTTCAGATCTGAAATTATCAGTTGATCAATCAGAAAAATTTAGTGCTACTGTTTCCCAAATTTTTCGATCATTTCGCTCAAAAAATTAGTTTTTTAAAGAAATTATCTGCTAAAGATGGCGCTAAAGAAATCATCCGCGGAAAAAGGTAATGGGGAACCCAAAGTTTTTTTTTTGGTTTGTAATTTTTAATAGTTATATTTTTTTTCATTTTTGTATCCCTTTTTACTTTTTTCATAAATATTCCTATTTTAACTTAACTTAAATTAAAAGTGTCTGATGAACTGTTTTTTTTATGAAAATTTTTTGAATTTTTTAAAATTTTCAATATTCTTGGTTTTTTTAAAAAAAAAGTTAAATATTTTTTTTATAACTTGCGACCATGGTCGCAAATAAGAGAGAAAGATTCGCTTTTTATGATTTAAAGAGGTAATTATCAAAGATAAGTATATTTATGCGGTTTAAAATTTATTTTTTACACTAAATTTTTAGATCAAGTTTAAAGTTTAAGATAAAAAGAGTTTTTATTTTAGAGATTTTTAATTTTTAAATTTTTAACACAGCGACCTAGATTAAAAAAAAATTTTGGTTCATTTTCTTTTATGTCGACTTAGTCATAATTATCTGAATTAGCGACTTAGGTTTATGCGACCTTAGTCGCAGACTTTTACAAATTATTTGGTTTAAAATTATTCACGGCCATTTTTTGTTAAAGATTTTTATAAATTAAACTCTGCGACTGAAGTCGCAGTGTTGCCGTTCGTTTTCTCCTTTCTAGGGGTATGGTCACAGTCTGTTAACTGAGTTAGCCTGATTGAATATTGCGACCCAGGTCGCATTATGATGATACAAAGCCCCCTTCATGGTAATTTATATTGGATAATTACAAAATTGCAGTGCGACCTTGGTCGCAGTGAATTATAGTTTATTAACGGCTACTACGATCAAGGTCCCAGTCTTTTTTGTTTTAAACTTTTAAATAAACGTACTGCGATCAGGTATTTTATATTAATGTTTTTAATGTTTCGGCTTCTATAGGTAAACAAGAACTGAAGGTTCGTCCTATGAGATTGAGCCTAAAGCCTATGTGCGAATTCATTAGAAAATTCAAAAAGCACATTCAGGCCGATTTTGTAGATGCGATGAAGGAGACCCCGTTTGGCCAAATCTTCATGGCCTTCTACAATGAGGAGTTTGGTGCTGAATTTTGTCTATAAAAAAATTTATCTATTTATTAGCATTCTATTAATGTAATTGAGACAGAGATCGCGATCGCAGTTAATGAATCATATTTCAGATCGCACTGCGACCATGGTCGCATTGCTCAAAGATTTTATACACATAACAATATATGTTTTAAATTTTATTAAAATAATTAATTTACTGAAAAGTAAACACGATCCTCCCTATCTTTTTCTACCGTAAGAACTAAATAATAATAGTCTTGCCATATTCAAAGTAAAAAGTAACTGTATGTAAAAATATATTAACTTTTTACCTATTTTCGAAAACTGAACAGTCACTGGAAAGTATACACTTTTTGAAAAAAGACAGATAATTAATTTACGCCATGTTCACGTCATTTGAGAGCATAAACCTTTAAAATTTCTGGCTTATTTATATGGATGAAAAAGAGGAAAACGATACGGAAGACGAACACTGTCATAATATGGATGACGAATCTGATAATGATGGTGATGACGAGGACGACAAGATTAGTACTTTTAAATATGTATTTTAGTTTAGGAAATTTAAGTCTTTTTTGTAATGTTAATTTATTAATTATAATTTTTTTATAATTTTAGTTTTATTGGTGGCACTGTTTTACTAATTTAATTCTTATGGCTGTTGGAACATGGAGATGGGGGCAAATTATAATGGGCTATGTCGAACTTACATGTCAACAATGTGATCCAATCTCTAAGTCACAAAATGTTAAATTAAATAAAATGGGATACACTGTGAGCAATGTCGTAGTCAATAAAAAAATAATATCAGCGACTGAGATAAATAAATGGCTAAATTAAGAATATATTCCAAACAGCGACTAAGGTCGCAGTGTAAAATTAAAAGGGTCCAATTTTCACAATATACAATTTAATTATAATCATATCTCAGCATATTAAACTGATAACATAATTAAAGAACTTAATGTAATATTTCATTAAAACTTGAGAATTAAACAATCCAACCTTCCCGTGAATTTAAACTGCGACTCTGGTCGCTATTATGAAAATATACTGCTCTTTCTGCAACTGTTGTAGCCTGCGAGAAAGTCGATGTCAAATAGTCAAATATGAACTGCGACTATGGTCACAGTCTATGTTCAGTGAACTAAAAACACAACATAATAACAAGAGACGGGGGACTCTTAAAAAGCAACAAAAATTTTCAAGTGAAATGAACAACTGCGACTCCGGTCGTAGATATGAAAATACACTTCTTATATTTACAACCAAAATCGCTCTCAAATATAGTCAAATATGATTTGCGACCCTGATCGCAGTCTATGTTCAATGAACTAAAAAGGAAAAAATATAGGCCAACATCATCGCAGTGAAATTTTAAAGTACAACTGCTTACAAAAGAACAGTAAATGGGAAGCACTTGAAAAGGACCAAAAAAAGTTATTACATTGCGACCCAGGTCGCAGTACTTGAAATGCCTCTTTCTTTAACAATGCAACCGTGGTCGCAGATGATGACTGAAGATGTAAAAATAAAAACTTTATTCGTTCCAGGTAGACGCAACATGAAACTACTTCCTCTGCAATAAAAGGAAGGTAAGAATTTGAAACATCAATCTTTTAATTAAATCATATAACAGGTTAATTTCATACCAATAATGGACAACCAGTCCTGTAATGGCCCTTCTGTGATAGAGAATCTTCAAAACCAGACTTAAGTCTGGATGCACCTCTAGGCCTCCCCTTAGTTGATACAGGACCAATTGGATCGCGTATATTCAATTCTTCGCCATCTCGCAGAACAACGACGGATCCAATGGAACCAATATTTGTTTTAGATTGTAATGATTGATAATGTCCTGACATGACTTTGTATTCATTTCTGGTTTCTTCAGCAATCTATCTGTTTTCCATTGATTTTGCAAAGGGGAAAACTTACAAAAAAGTGTCGAGGAGCGAAATTACAAGTAATTCTTTATAAGAAGAAGATACAGGTAGATCTCCTCTGAGATTTCTAGGGAAGTGTACCGGTAGGAATCTGATCAGCGCGCGATCACTTTATCTCTTTGATGATGCGGTCGATCAGACAATCGGGCTGCCGCTGATGGGATTCCCTTCTCGCCTGGTTCGGGGAATCGGAGAACAGAAGGTCGGTAGAACCCTCTTGTTGCTTCTCAAACTGTCTCCGCTTGGGAATTCCTTCTCGCCTGGTTCTGGAGATTCTTTGAGAGGGAGGAAGATCTTAGGGTATTAGCACCCTGATTAGAGAAGTAATTCTCTAAATTCTTGGTAGCAAGAGAGTAGATCTCTGTCTTTAGTCCTCTTCTCCTCTCTTTTTCTGAGCCTCTTTCTTTTTTTTCTAGCTCCCGCCTCTGGTAGGCTATTTATAAGGAGGAGTAGGGGTATAATCGCCCTGAAAATTTAAAAACAGATCGGGTCAATCTGCTTTACATCCGGTAAGTAGCCTCACCGCGATGCTAGAATCAGTTTCTGCGAAGTTAGGAATAGCTGATCTCTTGATCCGCTCTGCCAGATGAGGGATACTCCCTTGATTCTTTCCAAATAACTGAAAGATCTCCCCTGATCTTCTCACTTGATTGGGAGAGTTAAAAGATCATGACAAACAACTGCCAAATTTGATCTCAATTAGATCTGATCTCAATTAGATTTGATCTCATCTAGAGATTTGATTGGTCAAAGGTGACCATAGAAGACCCACAGTGGAGTCGTTGCATTGAGCTCATGACGGAGCTGGGAGAAGCATCTGGCGAAGGTAGAAGGAAAGCTCTTCAGCGGAGCTGGATAACTTTGTGGTGAAATTACCTTACCAATTACCCTTTTGCGCAACTACATGGGGCTTCGAGGGAAACTAACTCTCTGCAGAGTTAACTGAGCATTTCTGTGCGAAGTTGTAAGTTAGCTCGCAGCGAGGCTGTGAAGGAGCTTCCTGCGATGCTAAACAACTTTGGCTTCTTATGCGAGACTTATCTCGTGGGCTTGTGCGAGACTAAGTGTTGAGCTAACTTAGTGTCCCTGGTCCTGCTTGGACCTTTTCACGAGCTTATCTTGGCTTACTGTCTGCTTCACTGGATTAGTAGAGTCCAAGTTGTTGATACGTCCCTTTGAGATGGGTGAAGAACTGGTCGTTAGCTTGTCTGCCGCTTGTCTTTTGTAGATGTCAACAAGTTAGACTTTGTTCAGGCCAGTTAGGAATCTTGTCTTTTTTAGAGTGTCAACAAGACCCCCTTCAAAGTTTTCGTAAGTTTGCAATGGAATGGTTCAGACTCCGAAATACTTTGAACTGCTTTGATTGATGATATGTGAAATGTGAACATCGCCATAGTAGTTAAGTTCAGCTTCGCTTTCAACCCTGCTTTCAGATTGGAATAAGTTCGCCGATGAATCGTGTAGATGCGTGATTCTGGGTAGTTTCGTGTTTGGAGAGCTTCGCGTTCGGGTAGCTTCACGTCTGGATAGCTTCGCGTTTGAGCCTCCCGGAGTAGCTTCATTTTAATTGGGATTGGAACAACATTCCTTTCCTAAGACTAACCGCACTTTGCGAGTTACGAGAGGGATTGCTCCCTTTTCTGAGGTTAGGATAACTTCTCTTGTATTTAACAAGGGAGGCTATTCCCTTTCTCGAGGCTAAGCATTTAAATGCTTTAACTTCGCGCGCGCTCTTATGCTTGAAGCGTCAGCGGCGTGATCAGGCCATGAGGCCTATAAATAGGACACTTGAAGTCCTTTTCTGAGAAACATACTTTTCTTTTTCTGAAAAGTCTATTCATGACATCTCCTCGTTGCCCAAGAAAGGAGACTCAGATCTCCGAAATAGTGGGGGCGCCCACTCTGGTCACTAACCGGCCAAGAGCTGGTAAGTCTCGGTCATCCGATGACTTTCAAGGAGTTCATCTCCCTTAGCTTTACCAGCTATCTTAGGGATTAAATTCCCTTGATCTTTGCATTTGGCTGACTTTTAGAAAATGTTTGCAACCCTATTTTCCAGCTTCTCGGCAAAGTTATCATTCTCGCTTGATCAGGAAAAGACTTTTTCATGCAGAGTTCCTGTCTTGATCTATTGAATCTGCCTGTTAAATCCGCCACATAGGCAAGAATTGAGACTTAGTCTCTTCAGGGTTGAGCCAGTCTTGCCATATAGGTGGGGCTAAGACTGCGTCCCTCTGGACCAGTCTGGCCTAGCCATATAGGCGAGGTTAGGACTTGGACCTTTTTGAGGCTTTTTCAGCCTAACTGCCTTAGGCGGAGCTAAGACTTAGCTTATGCTGAGCTAGTCCATCATCATTGTGCAAGCGAGGCTATCCTCTACTTAACTGAAGCACCACTGGATCGGATATGAATTGCTTCGCCCAAAGAGTTTGACTTAGCATTTCATTTTTGCAGCTTTCTCTTTGATTTAAAGCTAACCTGTTTCCAGTTTGCATTACAGTGAACTGTGCCCGCCAGTCTTTTGTCTTAATGAAAGAGACCAGAAACTTGCCTCTTGATCTTCCAGTTGAAATTTTAATCCTAAGCAGGAGGAACATACTGGAGCAGCTGATGCGTGTTCCAAGAAGAGGTTCGCAGTTGCTTATCCGAGATGATCCACTTCGGGAAGGGTTGGTAGTCGCTTATCTGAGATGATCCACTTCGGGAAAGCGGGCGTCACCTATAAGGTCTCGGATCCTTCCTTTGCCAATTTTAATCAAAGAAGATCCAGCTTTCTGGTGGCAACCAGTCCTTTGCCAATTTTCATCAAAAAAGATCCAGCTTCTTGATGACAAAATCTGTCATTAAGCGAAGGATTACGGCCTTGTGCAGGAGGAAGACCTTTCGTGTCCAGTTAGTTTGGCTTATCACCTTGGAAGTAGATAGGACAACTTGTATACCTTTGGATTAATGATTCGGTTGTACGAAAGACCATTTTGATGTAGTGTCAATGTATCTTCCCTTTTGAATCAAAAATGTTTATTTTCTGCTTATCTGCTTTGTTTCCCTCCTTTTTAATTCGAGAACACCTGGAGTGGACTAGCTTTAGGTAAGTCTTTTCCTTAGGAGGAAATAGAAGCTCTCAGCGGAGCTAAACTTCCAGCGAAGCTGGGGACAGACTCCCAACTAAGTTAGGAACAAGTCTCTGGTGAAGCTAACACGGAATTTTCACGAAGCTAGAGATGTGCTTTTAGTAGAGCTAAGGCACGTTTCTCAGCGAAGTAACTCAAGCGTCGCGCAAGTCAACGCTGAACTCACGGCGGAGTTAGCCCTTAGCGGACTAAAGTAACGCTTCTCGGGAAGGCGCTTTAGGCGCTGTTTCAAATTAATTTGAAACGACCGCCTGCACTCCTTTCGAGGTGGCAAAGTTTAGGCAATCATCAGCCTATAAAAGCCCGATTGGGCTGACAAAGAAAGAATTACTTCTCTTTGAATTTTCAGAGAACACAAATCTCTTCTTCTTCTTTCTTCTTAGTTTGATACTTTAAGAACTTTCCAGTTCTTCCATGGATTCCAAAAGACGAGCAGGCAAAGAGGTAGCGACCTCTACGATGGAGGGGCCTCCTCCTCTGGTCATTGAACGCCCATTGCGGGTAGGGATTTTTCCTTCTTACTTAGAGATTTTTATCTCTTTTCGAAGCTAATTTTTGGCTATTTCATGATGAATCTAGAACGATTCATTATGATCCAGTGATCTCAGGGAGTTTAACTCCCTTAATTTTCTTTGCCGAATTTTTAGGAGATTTAATTCCCTTAATTTCTCAACTGAAAATTTAGGAACCGAATGGTTTCTTTGCCAAGTTTCTGTGCGAAGCTAACCCTTAGGCGGTTCACATCCTGTCGAATAACAGGATGCGAAGCTAGCCTTTAGAGCGCAGCTGGACAAGGACTTTAAAGCCCTTAGAATAACTTTAGGCGTTAATGCCCTTATGGCGAAGTTAGCCCTTGAGGGCTTCTTCGCATTTTATTCGGCGATAGAATGCTAGGCGAAGCTTCCAGGGCGAACATAACACTTGGATATCTCCTGCACTTTGCCCTCGTGCAGAATGCGGAGCTAAGCTGCAATATCGAAGCTGAGCTTCGGGGCGAAGCTAATGCTAGGCTAGCTTCGCTCGGAGAGCGGAGCTATGCCTCAGCAAAAATTATATTCTTGCTTTAGCTTTCTTTAGCAAATGAACTAATATGGTTTCTTTTTACTTTTGCAGTGCACTATACTCCGGGTCCTCTGAACAGTCTCTTTGGAACAGCCAGGAGGCTAGACGGCAATGTTAGCCTGCAGTTCCAAGGGCAGGCTTCATTATTTAGTGAGCGAAGTGCTCCCGGTCGGGATGCACTTCTATGCCGGAGATCAGCGTATCATGAGGAGCATTTTACCACTGCTCCCCTTGAAGATTTTGACCGAAAAGTCTATCGGAAGCCCGCTTCATGTTCGGGGATGCAGCTCCAGATACTGATCATCAACTGCTAAATGGAGAGGGGTAGTGAATTTTCAATCTGGACGGCGAGAAGTATTATCTCCCATCTAGCAAGCGTCATTTTCCACTGTCTTTCTTCCAGTGCGTGACGAAGGCTCAGAAGATGCAGTGGCAAGTGATTCGGACTACTGACTCCGTTCACGTGGAGAAATTGATAGCTCCGTCTCCCCGGTTACACAAGGGCGGGTCTCCTCATTATATATTGGGTCTCCACCCTAGAAACGTTCACCCGGACATTCCAGTGGGGGAAAATCCCGCGGTGGCTCAGACTTTTGGGAATCAATTCTTCAAAGCTCGTGGTAATTATTCAGCCACTGATTTCAGGACCCTTGGGTGGATTCACCCTCCCAAGGCATGATGGAGGGACTTGACCTTATACGTCTTGGCCATTTTGAAGAAGACCTGGAGAGATTGGGACTCTACGAGGCTGTCAGGACAACCTGTTATGGCATCCAGATTAGCGTAGCAAAATTCTACACCATTATTGAGTTATACTGCCCAGCTACAGGGACTTTCTTCACCCCTGTAGGCGAATTGGGCATGGCTTTGCACGATATGTGGAAGTCTTTGCTCTGCCCTTGGGAGCTCTCCCATATGAAGAATATTTCCTATGCGAGGCGGAATTGACACTTCTAGAGAAGCAAGGCCCGCCTTATTCGAGACTTACCGGAAGTTGATGTGCCACCTTATATTTGCTCGAGTATGCACGGGAGCCATAAGGGGCTTCATGCAGCTCGAAGAGCTGGGGGAATTATTTGTTCCCCAACCTGGAAGATGCTCCTGAGGAAGCTCACTGCGAGGTTGCAGATGAGGACATTTTCTGAAGGATGCAAGAACACTCCCAGGGGATATGATTTTGGAAGAGGATGATGGACCTTACGAGAAGGGTGATATTCTTTGGAGTTTCCATCATCAGGCTCGTCGACCGCTGTCTCAGAAGGCACTTTTGGCTGGTTTTTTATCGGTCTGGCTGAAGAGATGTGTGGTGTCCTCTCCCTCTAGTGACGTCATCCTTCCGACTGTTTTATTACCGGTCGTTCGTTTAATCCACGGTCGTTCCCTTGGACTTCTCTCGGCAATGGTGTGATGTATTCAGCAGGGCCTTCGTGTAGTGACGGAGGCTTTCTGTAGGCCACCAGTAACGAAGAGGGGCAAAGGCACTATCCTGTCTTGCGACGGACCAAACCCCAGGATCGGTTTGCCATACACTTATTTGATGGCATGGTTCGCCCTTCACTGCCCTTCCATTATCCAAGCGGTTGAGGAGCCTCCAGAAGGCGTCCGGATGGCGCTTCTCCGTCGATTCGAGGGTGTCTATGGTTAATGACTTATGTGGCCGCGGTTCGCAAGCTGCTGAGCCGGTAAGATATTTACAGCCTTTTCCGCTACTTTTCCTACATTCGCGATGCGGGCTATGGCAAAAATTTAAGGATGTCGGAGATGAGCAGACGTCGCTGAGCCGGAGAGTTTTTGAGTGGCTGGTTAGCATCCGGCCATCCCATCTGCTGTACAGGAGTGGGGATACCTGCTACTTGGAACCCTACGTCTCGAGTCGGTTTGCTCGTCACTCCAGGTATGACCAACTGTACGCAGGTAACCCGAACACTAATCTGGCTTTATGGGGAGCCTCATTGATGGTGCTCGTGCCTGACGGTTCTACATCGCTGGCTGTACTGAGGCGCGGCTGTGCATGCCGCTGAGGACTCTGAATCTTCAGACAACTTTAGGGTTCTGTCAGTAGTACAGAACTTCGAACTCCACACCAACCGAGTTTTCTATTAACTCTTTTGGCGTGAAGTTAATCTCGCAGTGGCTGAAGCGAAAGTCACTGAGAGAGGTGAGGGCAAGAGGGTCCGCGTGCCAGGCCTCGGGGAATTCGTCGCCACTGCTGATAGTGAGGCTTCGGATGCAGAGAGTCCCCGTTTTGAGAGAAACGCAGGTGTTGAGGTTCCACTTGATGCTCCTGGTGGGGTAGGCGCGGCCCCCATGGAACATGTTGATGTAGAAGAAGTGGAGGAAGAAGATCCCGACGTTCACTTCAAGAAAAAGCGGGAGGTGGATCTCGTAGGAAGAGGGTAGTGAAGAGCCTCGTCGCTACACTCCCACTATTATTACAGAGGGTGAGTCAACCGTGGCGCCTCCTCCTTCTGCTCCATTAGTCATTAGACTATCGGCTCTGAGGCAGACCGTTGATAAAGCTGTTCCTGACCTGAGTAAGACCAGCCCTGTTCTTACAGCATATACTTATATATTTTATACAACTCATTGTTTATCTTATGATTCAGGAACTGAGACGGTAAGAGACCCGAGAGCCGAGGCTATAGGGGAACAGGAAGACTACTATGATCCCCTGTTCACTTATAAAGAAGGTGACGAGGCTAGCTACTTTGTCGCCTCAGAAGACTCTGGAGGTGATGCGGCCGATGTCCGTCCTTCGGGTATTGGGACCTCAAAAAGAAGTCCCATGGCCTCCAGCTCTTTAGGTTGGACCACAGAGGGTTCGGCGAGTGAAGGTGGGCCGGCCGTCCGTGTTGAGTCCGCCAAAGATTTCCCTATGGAGCCTGAGGGAACTGATGCCGGCGTCGAGGAAGTTCGGAGAGAAGCTACGGCCAAGGCGATTGAGGCGATATCATCTTTTGGTAGTGTTTTGACCTTTTGTAAATAATTCTCTCCTGATATTCATTATATCTTTCTTAACAGAGTCTTGCTACAGGTGTTTCCACCTTTGGGTGCATCGACTTCAAGGGAGCCAGCCAATCCTCCTGAGGGGATCAGGGGTGATGCGAGTACTTCGACCGCGGCGGATGCTGCTGAGTTGGATGCCTTGTATCACGGCTTGCCCTCTTATCAACCTGAACCGGCAAGTGATCCTAAAGAAACCTAGGGGATAGTGGTTACGGAACCAACCTCACTTCCAGCCCCATCGGTAAGTGAAATGCTAGTGATTTCGCCAGCGCTGCCTATCCTGCCAATTGCGAAGCTGAAGGTGATTGCCAGTCCTACTTCTCCAACACTGGTTGTTGAGCTAGCTCTCCTAGATGTCGTCACTAGCCCTACGTCGATTGTGGCTAGTGTACTGGTCTCAATGAGGACTCCTCCGAGATCACCGACGATCCCACATATTTCTCCAGTTAGTGCTCCAGTCATTCCCTCTACGGTTATGTCGGTGAAACCAGTGGAAGATTTGCCTTCAAGGCCCCTCGTTCCCCAGGAGTAGTCGAAGCCGAGAATGAATTCGTGGCTGAGTTAGTCGACAACTTTTATAAGGGCTTGAAGCCTCCATTGCTTTGGTCTTGAAGGGCTCGACTACCTCATTTTTCGCTTTGTAGGTGGTCCTCTCTCGAAGTATTGACAACATTCAAGACTTTGGAGGGGATGACCAGGCTGCCACATTGAAGCTTCTGGTGGACAGGCTTGAGAGGGATGTGGACGAATGGCGCCGCCTCAGCCATTCAGATCTGGAGTCTTCAGTTAATGACCAGCTTGCACACCTCGCTGCTGAAATGCATGAAGCACATCTTGCCGCTCAGGAAGCAGTTAAGGCAATTTCTTCTGATTTGAAATCCTTGGAGATAAGGAAAATAGAGCTCGGGGATACCATAGATGCTTCTAACAGTGCTCTTCTCGACGCTGAGGATAAGATTGAAAAGGCCAAGGAAATGATCAAAAAAGCCAATTTTCTTTTATCCAAGGCCGAACCGGTACATCTTGAGGAGATTACTCGGTTAGAGCATCTTAGGGCTCAGAATGACGAAGTCCTGCAACAGGAGTTAGCGCAGAGAGCAACTTTGGCTGAAATTGAGGCTCGCTTGGTTAAGACAACGAGCTTTAATGAGGCCGAGTTGAGGTCGCAGGCACTTATCAGGCTGCTAGAAGAGGAAGAATAGGCTGGCGACTCTTGAAGAACGGATCAAGTCCTACGAAGCACCCGTAGCCTGCAATCCGTGTATCCATGTATCCCTCTTTTGGAATCAAATAAAAAGTAATTTTATTTGGCTTCCCTGTTGTGTTTCCAACTTGTTTTATCTTCTAAATTTTCAGTTCTTACTTTTAAGTTGTATTGCAATCCTCAAAGGAAACGGAATAATGGTATAACTAATCTAATCAGTAGTGATAAACTGATAGGGTTAGTTACACATTAAAGAAAAGTCCCTACTGGACTGAAAGATGAGACTTGACTATCTGTCAGTTCAGAGGTAACAATGACATAACCGATTGAGAAGCCACCAAGCTCGAAATTTTGTCATTCAAAGGTGACGAACTGGACATGATGATAAAGGAATGGTCCCTACTAGACTGAAAGATAAGGCTTGGCTATCTGTCGGTTCAGAGGTAACATGGACATAACCGATTGAGAAGCTACCAAGCTCGAAATTTTGTCATTCAGAGGTGATGAACTGGACATGATGACAAAGAAATAGCCCCTACTGGACTGAAAGGTGAGACTTGGCTATCTGTCAGTTCAGAGGTAACAAGGACATAACTGATTGAGAAGCCAGCAAGCTCGAAATTTTATCATTCAGAGGTGACGAACTGGACATGATGACAAAGAAATAGTCCCTATTGGACTGAAAGATGAGACTTGACTATCTGTCGGTTCAGAGGTAGCATGGACATAACCGATTGGGAAGCCACCAAGCTGAGAATTTTATCATTCAGAGGTGACGAACTGGACATGATGACAAAGAAATAGTCCCCACTGGACTGAAAGATGAGACTTGGCTATCAACTCCATGAAGATTTTGATATCTCTTTCGGATGTTATTTGGAAGAAATTGTCAGAGGTATATTGTTAACGTGACAACCAGAAAAGTCTACTGAGGACTGATTATTAGAAACTCGTTGGGGAGTTAGGAAATGAGTCCCATAGAAGATCATGTATCAGAGAGCTTTGTGGGGACTTGTAAAGCAACTTGCTAGAGGTGTGATGTTAACTTGACAAGGATTCATTTACTGTTAGAGGTGCTTGAACATAACAGCAATTTGAGTGGACCTGTCATTCTATAGAAGAGAATGACAAGCGGGGTTTATTCACTGGGGATATTGGTTTTATCCGTTGGGGAGTAGATTATAGTCTTGCTATCAGAGGTTTAGTGTTAACATGATAGGTTAGGCTCATCATTTTGCAAAGGATATGAATACCTTTATATGTGGTCTTACCATTCCATGGATGGGATTGGTAAGTGATTTTGGAGAGGGAATCAAATGGGAACAGGTCCCTTAGAATTTTTAGCAAACCCTCAGCCGTCAACGGATTTGATATGCCTTTACCAACTACCGTTTGAGTCGAGCTAGCCATGCTATTCCACTCAGTATGATGAGTTGTCGAGGACTTATGTTGGGCTTAAAGGCCAACATTTTCCTCTATCCTTAACTGCGGAATTAAATGGGAACAGGTCCCTTAGGATTTTTAGTAAATCTTCAGCTGTCAACGGATTTGGTATGCCTTTCCTAACTACCGTTTGAGTCAAGCTAGCCATGCTATTCTCTCAGCATGATGAGTTGTCGAGGACTTATGTTGGCTTAAAGGCCAACATTTTCCTCTATCCTTAACTGCGGAATCAAATGGGAACAGGTCCCTTAAGATTTTTTAGTAAATCCTAAGCTGTCAACGGATTTGGTATGCCTTTCCTAACTACCGTTTGAGTCAGGTTAGCCATGTTATTCCCCTCAGCATGATGTGTCGAGGACTTATGTTGGGCTTAAAGGCCAACATTTTCATCTATCCTTAACCGTTAGAGGTGTTGGATTATTTGGTTATTGTATTCGTAACCTTGATTCTTCTTTGAGACAACCAGTATACGATCAGCTCGATACTGGTTTATGATTGTATGATCTCATTTAGAGAAAGAGAGGAGCGCTCCTTCTGCATATCTTGGATCTGAAGGTCTTGATCAGAGGTGTAATGTTAACTTGATCATGAGAAAGATCCTATCAAGAATAATACTTTTTTAAGAACCTGCCGTTGATCGGCATCATGAGTAAATCACCATCTGAAGTCATAAGGCGATATGCCCCATTTGAATAGACTGTTTCTATTACAAATGGTCCTTCCCATTTGGGCTGAAATTTGCCTTTGGTTTTGTGCGTCATGATCATCGGTCGTCTGACGGCTAAAACCAAATCTCCTTTCTGGAAGACTCTTTGCTTGACCTTCTTATTGAAGGCTTTTGAGATCCGGGCTTGATACAACTCAATGTGTTATTGAGCTTGTAACCGCTTCTCATCTAAGGCTTTAAGCTCTTGGAGTCGCAACCGATCGTTGTCCTCCATTATCATCTTAGTCATCAAAGCGATTCGTAATGATGGCATCTGGATTTCTAACGGTATGACTGCTTCGCACCCGTATACCAGAGAAAAAGGTGTATTACCTGTCGGGGTCCGAATTGTGGTTCGGTAGGCCCAAAGACATTCACTAAGCTTCTCATTCCAGTCTCGCTTATTTGAGGAAATGAACTTTTTGAGTAGCTTAATGATTGTCTTGTTGAATGCTTCCACCAAGCCGTTAGCGGCGGGGTTATAAGCAGTTGATGCCACATTCTGAATTTAGTATTTATTGCAGAACCGATAGAATACCTGGCTTGCAAATTGGGGACCGTTATCATGGATGATCCGCCTAGGGACACCAAATTGATGGATGACATGGTGTTTGATGAAATTGACCACGTTAGAAGTTTTAATTTCCAGCAGTGGTATAGCTTCTGGCCACTTTGAAAAGTAATCGGTTATTGCTAAGATAAACCGGCGACCTCTCGTTGAGGAGGGGCTGATCGGCCCTACGACATCTATTGCCCACGCTTCAAATGGCCATGAAGTAACAGTTGGTTGAAGCAACTCTGGAGGCTGATGTATGAAGTCCGCATGGATTTGGCAGGCCTTACACCTCCGTGCATATCGGATGGCATCAGCTATCGTGGTTGGCCAATAATATCCAAGCCTGTGCAATCGGACCTTGAGTTTTGGACCTGGCTGATGAGCTCCGTATATGCCGTCATGCGCTTCTTTAAGCACTTATTGTGCCTCTAAATTAGAAAGGCAACGGAAGAGGATACCGTCGTATGAATGGCGGTAAAGTGTCTTTAGAGTTGGATCATAGTAAAAGCGGAGAGACCTTCGCCTGATAGATGCTGCTTCTTTAGGGTTATCCGGCAGCAAACCATGCAAAGCATAGTCGATGAAGGAAAATCGTCAATCTCTAGGTTCAAGATCTGTCGAGATATTATAGACCTCTTTGGCTCTCAACATATGTTTAGAGCAGACAAGATGTCAAGTCACCACTGTAAGGTGATACTTGGTGTCGACTGGCAAGGCTAGCGTTGTTGCTAATGCAACCAGAGCATCGGCCCTAGTATTCTGGGATCGAGACATGTGGCCGATGTAAAAGCCATTAAATAAATTAGCCATTTCGATGACTGCGTGATAATAAGGTACCAAATCTTCGTGACGGACCTCATATTCGCCTTTAACCTGATTGACAATTAGTTTTGAATCGTCATAAGCTTTAAGGTAGCGTATCCCCATTTTAT
Organism: Agave tequilana; assembly: GCA_038442645.1. Lineage (NCBI taxonomy): Eukaryota > Viridiplantae > Streptophyta > Magnoliopsida > Asparagales > Asparagaceae > Agave > Agave tequilana. The sequence goes on along the minus strand of JAVJIF010019066.1, from coordinate 69,497 downwards.
AAGCGAGCTGAAGGCCAATAAGTAGAGCATTGTATTCTGTCACATTGTTAGAGCATGATTCCGTCAGAGAAAATGCCCTAGAAAGGACATAATTTTGTGGAGAGATAAATACAACCCCCACACCGGTAATGATCTTGCCTTTAGGGCCTATTCGTGATGCTCCATCGAAGAACATCTGCCAAACTTCATCCTCTGAAATTATTTTAGATTTGAAGACTTCATCAGAAATATCTTCATGAAGTTTTGAGCTTTCCGGAACCGGATGAGCAGCCAAGAATTTTGCAAGTGCCTGCTCTTTAACCGCCTTTTGAGGGACAAAGAGCATGTCGTACTGAGACAAAAGGAGGGCCCATTTAGCTAATCTTGAATTTAATGACCTTGGTTTCGTCATGAGAAGACGCAAAGGATTCACTCTGAAAATGACATGTATGGTTTGGCCGACCAAATAATGTCGTGTCTTCTGAATAGCAAAGACAAGAGCTAAACATTCCTTCTCAATAGGATTATAGCGAGATTCCGCCCCTATCAGAGTCCTGCTCAGATAATAAATAGCTTGTTCGCGATCATTATCGTCTTTTGAGCAAGAAGAGCACCAAGAGAATGGTCCATAGCTTTCACATAAAGCAGGAATGGTTTCCCTGATGTGGGAGCTACTAAGACTGGAGGTTTTGTAAGATATCTTTTGATATCTTCGTAAGCTTCTTGACAGGCTTGATCCCATACAAAAGAGACATCCTTTTTCATAAGTCGGATGAACGGTTGACAGCGGCCTGAGAGATTTGCGATGAATCTTCTGATATAAACCAGTCTACTTTGTAGGCCCCTAAGTTCTTTGAGATTCTTAGGTGGATGCATGTTCTGAATGGCTTTGACTTTGTCCGGTCAAGATGAATTTCTCTTGATGTAACAATAAATCTAAGAAATTTGCCACTCGAAACCCCCAAGAAGGATTTTGTCGGATTCATCTTCAGCTGATGAGCCCGCATTATGTCGAACATCGTTCTCAAGTCGTGAAGGTGGTCACTCTTATTGCCGCTTTTGACAGCAATGTCGTCGACATAACATTCTACCGTTTTTCAGAGGTGATCACGGAAAATCATACTCATTGCCCGCTAATAAGTTGCTTTGGCGTTCTTTAACCCGTAGGGCATCACGGTATAACAGTATATCCCCAATGGTGTCCGGAATCAAGTATGCTTTTCATCCTCTGGATACATCTTAATTTGATTATACCTTGAAAAGTCGTCCATGAAGGACATCCTTTCGAATCTGCAGGTATTATCAATCATGACATTGGTGATGGGTAGTGAGAATTCGTCTTTAGGACAGGCTGTATTGAGATCATGTTAGTCGATGCAGATTCGTATTTTCTCATTCTTCTTGAGAACGGGAACGATATTAGCAACCCAATCTGGATGTTGTTCCTCCCGTATGAAGCCGCATGCAATGAGCTTATGAACTTCGACTTCAATGGCCTCCATAATGTTCGGGCGAAACCGGCATTGTTGCTGCTTGACTGGCTTGGCGTCAGGTCTGATGTTCAGACGATGCATGGCTACTTGTGGATCAAGTCCGGGCATGTCTTCGTAGTTCCATGCAAAGACATCTATATACTCCTTTACAAGATCATCAATTCTTCTCTTTCTGTGAGTGATAAGCTTTCACTTATAAAGATGGGCTTTGGGTAATCTTGACTACCCAAGTTAACCTGGATCACCTTGTCTTTAGTAGGTGGTTCGCGTTGTTCAAATCGCTTTTCCCACTGGAGATCCAATTGCTAAGCCCATGGTTCCTCATCAGTAGCTTTTGCTGACTCCAATTGGCTGCTTGAAGTCATATTAACAGTGAGCTTTTTGAAAACCGTTCCCACACTGACATCTGAGTCTCATTCAGAGGAAGAGGCAGAGTGTGATGGGGCTGGTTTATCGTCTTTGGAATGATCCGTCGCTGGTGGTGTAGGTGTAACGTATCCCAACCCCCTGCGTGTATTATCATAATAATTTGTCAGTTTTCCTTTTGGCACAAAATTATGCAGGAAACCATGCCTTCCTTTTCTAAAATTCAAGCCCTTCCCATGCTGCAGGTTGTATCCCATTTTTCTCATCATATGCTGCGCTGATCGTGCATAATGAAAAATTATGGGGTGTCTGAGTCTGAACTTAAATCCGCGGCTACAGACCTTCGCAGTTGGGCTTTACCAAATATTATTGATAATTGACCCTCTTTGGATGGAGGAACCACTAAAACGGATCCTTCTATGAATTCCACGAGTGTACTCGATGCACTTGGCTTATGTAAGGGCATGTGCAGAGAGCTATCCGTAATGGACCCAAATAATTCGACACTCACAGGATAATCAAAGGAAATATTATCATTAATTACCCATTCGCCCTCATCTTCAGAAGGAGTGTTACATTGGAGATTATTAAAACATGTTATAATCGGTTCACTGACCAAAATGGCTGGCATGTCTGCTTTAGACTCTGAATCTACCTCATTGCCACTGTCATCGTTGTCAGGCAATGATTCTTTTGACGTTTCACCAACCTCTTGATATAGGAGAGCGTCAGTAAAGTAGTTTTTTACCCCTTTGAACGGTTGCTTCTCAGCGAAGACAGTTCGTACTGTTGCATCATCTTCAATATATTTGAAGCACTGGTGCAGAGTGAAGGGAACGATCCAGTTAACATGGATCCAAGGTCGTCCTAATAACAAATTGTATGACGTGTCAGCGTCAATGACATAGCATGTTACTTCTAACTTCAGGCTCCCGATTCGGCAATGGAGTCGAATCTTTCCAAGTGGATGACTACTTCCCGCATTAAAATCGTATATTGTTGTAGTGATTGCAGACAACCGATATAGTGATATGCCAAGGAAGTAAAGGAGTCTTTTGGGGATGATACTGAGTGCAGACCCTGAATCAAACTGTACCCTTTCAATGCATGTCGAACCGATGTATCCGGTGTAGTACAAAGGTCGATCGTACTTGTTATCCTTGAGAAGCATATCCTCCGCTGTGAAGGTAATAGCAGGTACCTTTGATTGCACATGATGGCATTCAGGGAAAGAAGACTGGGTATCAACTTTAGGGATTTCTGGCATTTCAGGAATGATTCTGAGTTAGCCAGTGCATCTCTAAGTACTTCTCGTGTCTCTTTTAAGAGACGAAGGAGCTCGTATATGGTGATACGAGCTGGGATATTAGCCAGCTGGGCCAATATATCAAGACGAAAGGGCATGTTAGGCCTTGGGCCTGAAGGCTTCTTCAGGACATGATCAAACCAGACTTCTTTCTGCTTCTCCTTTCCTATCGTCGGAGGCGGAGCTGGTGTGGATATTTGTGTTGGCCCGAAGGCCCATCACTCTAGTTTTGATGATGATCAACTCATGTAGTTATAGTACTAATGATCTTGTGTTTAATAGTGACAGATTTATGATCAAGATCTTAGTAGGTGCGTAGCTTCAACAAAGGATTTAAAATAAAGTTTTGGAGCTAGCACGGTTTGATCCAACGAGCTTGTGATTGAGTTTGGATCATGTTTGGACTAAGTCAAGAAGATGAGAAGACTTCAAGTGAAGACTTCATGAAGACTTGTGTCTAGATTTGTTTTTATAAGATTTTGTTTTAGTTAAAATGTAAAGGATAGAATAGTGGTGGATTGCTCAAGTATACCATGCACACACACTCTTGATATAGATGAGTTTTTATAAAAGAATTTTCATTTTAGAAAAGACTTTTTATTTTGACAAAATACCGGTTTTGTTTTTGGTATTCTAGTTTACATGTTTTAACCAAAACCATGTTTAGAACTTAAAGTCAAAAACATAGATATTTCACCATGTTTGTGTAGTGGATCATATCCATACACTCTATGCTTTAAAAGAGTTTAAATATCTTGTTTTTATATTTGGTGAAGTTTTGGAAAAACAAGTTTTGGAAAAACCATTTTGAAAAAATTCAGTTTTCGTTTTTAGCCAAAATTTCTAAGTTACAAAAATAGTCCAATTTGTTTGTAAAATGCCTTGATTTTGTGCAAGCATGTTTGATTATCAAAGTATAACATTGAAACTATTTTTGTAGATTTTTCGTGATTTTATGGGATTTTATTTGAGCCAAAAAGACAACATTTTAAATCCCTGAATTCTGTTCCCTGGCTTCAGCCGGTCGACCGACCGGTCGACCGAAGTCTAAAGTCGGTCGGTCGACCGGCGGTTGACCGACGTGCACAGACGTGCATGCCAAGTTCTGGCAGGAGGCCGGTCGACCGACCCGGTCGACCGTCCAGAGAGCTCTGCTCTCTGGAAAGGCCCAGGTCGACCGGGCGGTCGACCGGACAGAGAGACTTGCTCTATGTATCCTGGCCTCGGTCGACGGACCGGTCGACCGATGGCTCAACGGTCTGAGAAATGACCGTTGGCCGGTCGACCGGGCGGTCGACCGACAGGCCACCTGGGCTCCAACGGCTAGTTTTTCTACCTCTATAAATTGGGCCATTTGGGGGCTGTTTTCTATAAGATTTTCAAGTGGTTTTTGAGCTAGTTTTTCCAACTCTATTTAGAGGTTTTCTCACTTGTTTAGAGAGCAAATATTTCCAATCAAAAGGAGAGTTTTATCAAGAGTGTTTTAAAGTGATTTTCTTGAGCTTTCTTCCACAAATTCCATCCTTGTTTTTCTCACAAACACTTGAGCTATCCATTGATATATTCATCCTATAGGAGTGTTTTTGTGAGAGTGTTTATTGGTGATCAAAGTGTTTAGATCACCAAGAGATCTTTTCTTGTACTTTGAGGAGGCGGACAAGTGTGTTCGCGGTGTTTAGAGTTCGTGTGTGAACTCTTGTTTGAGGTGCGGCCTCGGTGAGCTAGTGGGCTCGCGGTGTGTACGGGACTAGGGAGTTGAGGGCTTGTAGGTGTTGCGGCACCGAGGAGTGATCCATTGGGATCAAGCATAGTGGAAATCCTTCGTGTGTCGAAGGCGGGGATGTAGAGCAAGTGTGCTCGAACCTCAAAACAAATCCTTTGTGTTTGCGATTGCTCTTACTCTCTCTCTCCCCCCCCTTATTGTTTTATATCTTGCATGCCTCTATTGCTTTCATATTTGTATGCTTGATATACTTGTGTGCTCATATTGATATATTGCTTGGGGATTGTTTGCTAACACTAGTTTTTAACCAAGAGAGCCAACGCGGCACCTCAACCCTTATCTAGGGGAATCTAGAGGAGTTAGTCCAGAGCCCTTCACGGGGAATTCGGCTACACTCTTGTGTTATACGTGGTGTTTAGTGTAATAAGTTTTGTTTAGGTCATAATAGTTTTAATTCCGCATTTAGTGACCATTAAATTAGCCATCACCTATTCACCCCCCTCTAGGTGATTTACAATTGGTATCAGAGCCAAGTGCTCTTGATTTGGGTCTTACAACCTAGAGTTAAAGATTCTCATTTTTGGCTAATCACAATATTTTGTACACACACCATGGATTTCATGTCACCACCCATCTTTGACATTCTTAACATCCAAATTTAGAAAGTTAAGATGTCTTTGTACCTCAAGGCCTTAGGCATTCATGTTTATTTTGCCACCACTAGAGATTCATATTGTTTAGATGGCAAAAATTTTGAGGCTAATGCAAAAGCCCTACATGCTTTAAGATCTACCCTAAATGATGATTATTTATCTAGGGTTTGCTAACATTGAATCGGCTTTTGTAGCATGAAACATCATCACCTCCCTTGGCGAAAAGGATCTATATTATGCGGGGAGCGATTCGGATGTTGGAAGCGATGCCTCCAACATGTGCTATATGGTCCAAGGGGATAACTCCCTTGAGGTAACTACCGAATCCGAGGTAGATGATAATGACATGTCATATGATGAGCTCACTTCATTTTTTCAATTACTTCTTGAGAAATATGACATGGTTAAGAAAGAAAATAAAAATTTGAAAAAGAATTTTGATTGAATGCAAAAGAAAATATTCTTTTAGAAATAAGATTGCATGCATTGAAAAAGAAAAGGAGGTTTTGAAAAATGAGAATGTTTCCTTGCTTTCCAAATTGAGTGATCTTTGTGAAGGAAACACAAATTTGAAAATAAAATTGTTTTGGTGGAAAAACAAAAGGAAATTGTTTTTCAAGAAAATTCATGTTTGAAAAAAAAATTGTTGAAAAAGAAAAGGATTTTGTTTCTAAAAAGAAAAGAAAAATGATTCTCATTCTCACCATGCTTTACATGCCACCATTAATGATAGTAAGATTAATATTTTAAAAAATAGGATTAATTGTTTGAGCTCAATTTTGAGCATATGTGCATTTAACCACTCTAGATTGGAGTCTTTGTTTTCAAAGAAACAAGCTCCACATGTTCATGCACATCATCATCATGCATATGCTCACTTTGCACGTCATGACCACACACACACCCATATGCATCCTAAGGTGTACAAATGTATACATTGTGGCCACAAAGGCCATTTAGCAAAGTTTTGTTATGACAAGATGTATCATATTAATTTTGCTAATAAATATGTTTGGGTGCCTTACAAGACTAACCCTCAAGGACCCAAAAGAAAATGGGTACCAAAACCCCCACCTTTTGTTTTTGATGTAGGTGAGGGCTCTCACACGACGTGAGAGGGATGGTGCCTTGATGGTGGATGCACATGGACATGATGGACTTATTTTTGGATACACCGCTATCAAGGAGTTTTGGTGGGATGACCACCATGTTTGGAGCTTTGGAGTATAGTTGGTAACTATCTCTAAACTCCTAATTTATTTACATGCTCATAACTAGCCTATACATGCTTATTTCATATGTGATATTTTTAGCATGTTCATGTTTTATTTGTTTTATTCTTCATGTGGTAAATACATGGTTAGATGTAGTATTTGTCAAAACTTGTATTTATACATGTACAAATAGTGAGAAACAAATTGAGTCATATACGTTTGCACTTCATTGTTCATTTGTACTCACTATATGCCCATGTATAAGATAGTTTTGATGATTCTCTCATTTATACTTGTTTTGTTTTTACTTCATGTATATGTATTTTTTTTATTCAAATCTAATAAATATACATGTATACCCGTGAGTCTCTTGCCTTCTTACAAATACCTCTAATAGACTTTTTTTATGTTTGGGATATGTATGCATATTGTTAGTTTTGAATAAATCATACATATACCTAGAAGTTTGTTTTTAGATGAAAAATGAATTTTTCATGTTTATCACTTGTTTGTTTAAGTGATATTTTGTTTTTGAGCTTTATTGACTATTTTCATGAAAAAATGCTAAACACATGATTCTTGTACACTCACACTTTATTTGTTTATTCATGACTTTGTTTCATGATTCTTTTTGAGCTTTATCGATTTTGAGTGTCAATTTTTGTGTATTTGGTATGACTCATGAAAAACATATGTTTTGATTCCATATTTTGAAGGATCTTTAACTAGTTTTTCAAAAATTATCTTTAACTAGTTAATTATTCTTCATTTGGTAGTGATTTTCAATGCTATACTATTTTCTAACATCTATTTTTGAAAACCCCTACCTTCCATGGGCGGATGGCTGGGCGAGTATGCCTTATAAGCCTTATTGAAAATCTTTTATCTTGAGCATATGAAGGGTGGTAGGTTATGAGTTATATACATGATTTACATTGTTATTTTCAATTGGTATCTCAATTGATATTTTTGTATATACTCATATTTTGTTTCTTATATATGTATGCTTCATAATTTCCATAATATCAATTGCTATTGGTATTCTCTTTTCATACATATATATATATATATATATGTTTTTCATGTGCTTGATTTTCAATTGCTTCACAATTTTTAAAGCACAAAGTTTATGATGAAAAATAAAAATATTTGATATTATGTTTACAATTGGTATCAATATGTTTCAACTTCATATTTGTTAAATTTCAATTGGTATCAATATGTTTTACAATAATGATTATTTACATTTGGTATCTTAAAATTTGTTTGCTTTACAAGAGCTCTGATACCTTTAAAAATTTTGTTTAAGAAAAATTAAAATATTTTTGATTTGTATTGCCTATATGCAAGGAGAGCTTAACATCTCTTCTACATATAGATTCATGTTGAGTGTATCTTATATTGAGGAGCTTGACAATTCTTCTTTATGTGATACACGTGTGTAGGGGGAGCTTCACATCTCCTCTTATGCATTACAGATTATGTGCTATGTGAATTAGGGCTTGTCATCCCTCCTTCATGCAATGCATATATGTAGGGAAGCTAACTTAGCGTCTTCCTCTTCATGAATGTATATCGCATATAAATTTTATTGATTTTACCCCTTATTGATCTCTTTGTTTATGACAAAAAGGGGGAGAAAAATTTTGTTTTTACCTTAACTCCTTTGTTGATGATTGACAAAAAGGGGGAGAGGTATTTGAGAAGTATTTGGTATATATGCATGTTTTGGAAAAAGGATTTATGTTTATGCATGTATGTTTTGTTTTGCAAATTGGAGAAAAAGAATTTGATTTGGTTTATGCTTGATTGGCATGTTTATCTCCATACATTTGCATACATGTTTATGTGCTTCATTTCCATATCTTATTATTTTGTGTTATGTATGAGTTAAGGGAGAGCTTCCTTGAAGCTTTACTTTAATCCATGCATGTATAACTTCATGAGTTTTGTCATCATCAAAAAGGGGGAGATTGTTGGCCCGAAGGCCCATCACTCTAGTTTTGATGATGATCAACTCATGTAGTTATAGTACTAATGATCTTGTGTTTAATTAGTGACAGATTTATGATCAAGATCTTAGTAGGTGCGTAGCTTCAACAAAGGATTTAAAATCAAGTTTGGAGCTAGCACGGTTTGATCCAACGAGCTTGTGATTGAGTTTGGATCGTGTTTGGACTAAGTCAAGAAGATGAGAAGACTTCAAGTGAAGAATTCATGAAGACTTGTGTCTAGATTTGTTTTTATAAGATTTTGTTTTAGTTAAAATGTAAAGGATAGAATAGTGGTGGATTGCTCAAGTATACCATGCACACACACTCTTGATATAGATGAGTTTTTATAAAAGAATTTTCATTTTAGAAAAGACTTTTTATTTTGACAAAATACCGGTTTTGTTTTTGGTATTCTAGTTTACATGTTTTAACCAAAACCATATTTAGAACTTAAAGTAAAAAACATAGATATTTCACCATGTTTGTGTAGTGGATCATATCCATACATTCTATGCTTTAAAAGAGTTTAAATATCTTGTTTTTGTATTTGGTGAAGTTTTGGAAAAACCATTTTGAAAAAATTTAGTTTTCGTTTTTAGCCAAAATTTCTAAGTTACAAAAATAGTCCAATTTGTTTGTAAAATGCCTTGATTTTGTGCAAGCATGTTTGATTATCAAAGTATAACATTGAAACTATTTTTGTAGATTTTTCGTGATTTTATGGGATTTTATTTGAGCCAAAAAGACAACATTTTAAATCCCTGAATTCTGTTCCCTGGCTTCAGCCGATCGACCGACCGGTCGACCGAAGTCTAAAGTCGGTCGACCGGGCGGTCGACCGACGTGCACAGACGTGCATGCCAAGTTCTGGCAGGAGGCCGGTCGTCCGACCCGGTCGACCGTCCAGAGAGCTCTGCTCTCTGGAAAGGCCCCGGTCGACCGGGCGGTCGACCGGACAGAGAGACTTGCTCTCTGTATCCTGGCCTTGGTCGACCGATGGCTCAACGGTCTGAGAAATGACCGTTGGCCGGTCGACCGGCGGTCGACCGACAGGCCACCTGGGCTCCAACGGCTAGTTTTTCTACCTCTATAAATTGGGCCATTTGGGGCTGTTTTCTATAAGATTTTCAAGTGATTTTTGAGCTAGTTCTTCCAACTCTATTTAGAGGTTTTCTCACTTGTTTAGAGAGCAAATATTTCCAATCAAAAGGGGAGTTTTATCAAGAGTGTTTTAAAGTGATTTTCTTGAGCTTTCTTCCACAAATTCCATCCTTGTTTTTCTCACAAACACTTAAGCTATCCATTGACATATTCATCCTATAGGAGTGTTTTTGTGAGAGTGTTTATTGGTGATCAAAGTGTTTAGATCACCAAGAGATCTTTTCTTGTACTTTGAGGAGGCGGACAAGTGTGTTCACGGTGGTTTAGAGTTCGTGTGTGAACTCTTGTTTGAGGTGCGGCCTCGGTGAGCTAGTGGGCTCGCGGTGTGTACGGGACTAGGGAGTATGAGGGCTTGTAGGTGTTGCGGCACCGAGGAGTGATCCATTGGGATCAAGCATAGTGGAAATCCTTCGTGTGTCGAAGGCGGGGATGTAGAGCAAGTGTGCTCGAACCTCAAAACAAATCCCTTGTGTTTGCGATTGCTCTTACTCTCTCTCTCTCTCTACCCCTTATTGTTTTATATCTTGCATGCCTCTATTGCTTTCATATTTGTATGCTTGATATACTTGTGTGCTCATATTGATATATTGCTTGGGGATTGTTTGCTAACACTAGTTTTCAACCAAGAGAGCCAACGCGGCACCTCAACCCTTATCTAGGGGAATCTAGAGGAGTTAGTCCAGAGCCCTTCACGGGGAATTCGGCTACACTCTTGTGTTATACGTGGTGTTTAGTGTAATAAGTTTTGTTTAGGTCATAATAGTTTTAATTCCGCATTTAGTGACCATTAGATTAGCCATCACCTATTCACCCCCCTCTAGGTGATTTACAATTGGTATCAGAGCCAAGTGCTCTTGATTTGGGTCTTACAACCTAAAGTTAAAGATCCTCATTTTTGGCTAATCACAATATTTTGTACACACACCATGGATTTCATGTCACCACCCACCTTTGACATTCTTAACATCCAAATTTAGAAAGTTAAGAAGTCTTTGTACCTCAAGGCCTTAGGCATTCATGTTTATTTTGCCACCACTAGAGATTCATATTGTTTAGATGGCAAAAATTTTGAGGCTAATGCAAAAGCCCTACATGCTTTAAGATCTACCCTAAATGATGATTATTTATCTAGGGTTGCTAACATTGAATCGCCTTTTGTAGCATGAAACATCATCACCTCCCTTGGCGAAAAGGATCTATATTATGCGGGGAGCGATTCGGATGTTGGAAGCGATGCCTCCAACATGTGCTATATGGTCCAAGGGATAACTCCCTTGAGGTAACTACCGAATCCGAGGTAGATGATAATGACATGTCATATGATGAACTCACTTCATTTTGTCAATTACTTCCTGAGAAATATGACATGGTTAAGAAAGAAAATAAAAATTTGATAAAGAATTTTGATTGAATGCAAAAAGAAAATGATTCTTTTAGAAATAAGATTGCATGCATTGAAAAAGAAAAGGAGGTTTTGAAAAATGAGAATGTTTCCTTGCTTTCCAAATTGAGTGATCTTTGTGAAGGAAACACAAATTTGAAAAATAAATTGTTTTGGTGGAAAAACAAAAGGAAATTGTTTTTCAAGAAAATTCATGTTTGAAAAAAAAAATTATTGAAAAAGAAAAGGATTTTGTTTCTAAAAAGAAAAAGAAAAATGATTCTCATTCTCACCATGCTTTACATGCCACCATTAATGATAGTAAGATTAATGTTTTAAAAAATAGGATTAATTGTTTGAGCTCAACTTTGAGCACATGTGCATTTAACCACTCTAGATTGGAGTCTTTGTTTTCAAAGAAACAAGCTCCACATGTTCATGCACATCATCATCATGCATATGCTCACTTTGCACGTCATGACCACACACACACCCATATGCATCCTAAGGTGTACAAATGTACACATTGTGGCCACAAAGGCCATTTAGCAAAGTTTTGTTATGACAAGATGTATCATATTAATTTTGCTAATAAATATGTTTGGGTGCCTTACAAGACAAGACTACCCTCAAGGACCCAAAAGAAAATGGGTACCAAAAACCCCACCTTGTGTTTTTGATGTAGGTGAGGGCTCTCACACGACGTGAGAGGGATGGTGCCTTGATGGTGGATGCACATGAACATGATGGACTTATTTTTGGATACACCGCTATCAAGGAGTTTTGGTGGGATGACCACCATGTTTGGAGCTTTGGAGTATAGTTGGTAACTATCTCTAAACTCCTAATTTATTTACATGCTCATAACTAGCCTATACATGCTTATTTCATATGTGATATTTTTAGCATGTTCATGTTTTATTTGTTTTATTCTTCATGTGGTAAATACATGGTTAGATGTAGTATTTGTCAAAACTTGTATTTATACATGTACAAATAGTGAGCAACAAATTGAGTCATATACGTTTGCACTTCATTTTTCATTTGTACTCACTATATGCACATGTATAAGATAGTTTTGATGATTCTCTCGTTTATACTTGTTTTGTTTTTACTTCATGTATATGTATTTTTTTTTTATTCAATCTAATAAATATACATGTATACCCGTGAGTCTCTTGCCTTCTTACAAATACCTCTAATAGACTTTTTTTATGTTTGTGATATGTATGCATATTGTTAGTTTTGAATAAATCATACATATACCTAGAAGTTTGTTTTTACATGAAAAATGAATTTTTCATGTTTATCACTTGTTTGTTTAAGTGATATTTTGTTTTTGAGCTTTATTGACTATTTTCATGAAAAAATGCTAAACACATGATTCTTGTACACTCACACTTTATTTGTTTATTCATGACTTTGTTTCATGATTCTTTTTGAGCTTTATCGATTTTGAGTGTCAATTTTTGTGTATTTGGTATGACTCATGAAAAACATATGTTTTGATTCCATGTTTTGAAGGATCTTTAACTAGTTTTTCAAAAATTATCTTTAACTAGTTAATTATTCTTCATTTGGTAGTGATTTTCAATGCTATACTATTTTCTAACATCTATTTTTGAAACCCCTACCTTCCATGGGCGGATGGCTGGGCGAGTATGCCTTATAAGCCTTATTGAAAATCTTTTATCTTGAGCAAATGAAGGGTGGTAGGTTATGAGTTATATACATGATTTACATTGTTATTTTCAATTGGTATCTCAATTGATATTTTTGTATATACTCATATTTTTTTTCTTATATATGTATGCTTCATAATTTCCATAATATCAATTGCTATTGGTATTCTCTTTTCATACATATATATATATGTTTTTCATGTGCTTGATTTACAATTGCTTCACAATTTTAAAGCACAAAGTTTATGATGAAAAATAAAAATATTTGATATTATGTTTACAATTGGTACAATATGTTTCAACTTCATATTTGTTAAATTTCAATTGGTATCAATATGTTTTACAATAATGATTATTTACATTTGGTATCTTAAAATTTGTTTACTTTACAAGAGCTCTGATACCTTTAAAAATTTTGTTTAAGAAAAATTAAAAATATTTTTGATTTGTATTGCCTATATGCAAGGAGAGCTTAACATCTCTTCTACATATAGATTCATGTTGAGTGTATCTTATACTGAGGAGCTTGACAACTCTTCTTTATGTGATACACGTGTGTAGGGGGAGCTTCACATCTCCTCTTATGCATTACATATTATGTGCTATGTGAATTAGGGCTTGTCATCCCTCCTTCATGCAATGCATATATGTAGGGAAGCTAACTTAGCGTCTTCCTCTTCATGCATGTATATCGCATATAAAATTTTATTGATTTTACCCCTTATTGATCTCTTTGTTTATGACAAAAAGGGGGAGAAAATTTTGTTTTACCTTAACCCCTTTGTTGATGATTGACAAAAAGGGGGAGAGGTATTTGAGAAGTATTTGGTATATATGCATGTTTTGAAAAAAGGATTTATGTTTATGCATGTATGTTTTGTTTTGCAAATTAGAGAAAAAGAAATTTGATTTGGTTTCTGCTTGATTGGCATGTTTATCTCCATACATTTGCATACATGTTTATGTGCTTCATTTCCATATCTTATTATTTTGTGTTATGTATGAGTTAAGGGAGAGCTTCCTTGAAGCTTTACTTTAATCCATGCATATATAACTTCATGAGTTTTGTCATCATCAAAAAGGGGGAGATTGTTGGCCCGAAGGCCCATCACTCTAGTTTTGATGATGATCAACTCATGTAGTTATAGTACTAATGATCTTGTGTTTAATTAGTGACAGATTTATGATCAAGATCTTAGTAGGTGCGTAGCTTCAACAAAGGATTTAAAATCAGTTTTGGAGCTAGCACGGTTTGATCCAACGAGCTTGTGATCGAGTTTGGATCGTTGATTGGACGAAAGAAGGTGTACTTATTATGTGTATAAGAATGTATTTGATGTACCCTTTCTTGTCTCCGTTATAGCATAGAGCTATACCGAGTCGGATCTCAGGGAGAGCTCGCGATAGAAGCTTTAAACGTTAGGTTGTGAAGTGATAAAACTAGTAGTCTTCTCTTGATTATAAACTTAGTGATGCAAAAGAAACTAAAAGAAGATGGATATGTTCATGTGGAAGTCGTTGGAAAAGAAATCAAGAATTGGTTGTGGTATTCACAAGAAAAGAACAAGAAACTTAAAGAAAGCGATCCAAGACTAGATTACCTTGCTAGCTTGCCAAAGCTTACCAATCTCCTTGATAATGAAAGCTTTGCCTAATGTTGTCACTCCATAGGCTTAGAATTCCTCTCACATGTTGACCTAATTACTTTCTCATTTGCAAGATGGTGGTTTAACCATCGGAGAAGAGAAGATCATACACTTGCAAGATTAACAAAAGCAATCACCCATGAGTAGTGAAGTGGCTAAGCTAGTGGTAAACTAGTACATGGAATGAAAATCTAGCTACAAGAAGCCATTAAAGAACTAAAACAAAGCATTGAAGTAAATTGCATGAAATAAAGAAAGCAAGTAAGAAAGCATGTAAAGAAAGCAAGAAACTAGAATCAAACTCAAGTAGAGGAATGGAGGATGGATCAATCCTTGCATAGCTTCAAGTTGTCACCCTTGATTACACAAGCTCTCTCCCTCACAATCACTCTCTTTTGTAATGAAATCTAGGGATAGAGAAGAGAGATCTAAAGAAAGAAAACTAGAGAAAAAACAACTAAAATTACAAACCCTAAACTAATCTCCTCTCTTCTCTGATCAGTTTTTTGCTCGCAGGTCCAAGTCCAGGTATTTATAGACCAAGGTGAAGGATCCAGAAGCAAGTCTGTTGGCGCAAAATCTGGAGCCAAATCTCCCTGTAACTGCCGCCACTTCTGGAAGCTTCCCAGATCCAGCGGCCAAATCTGGGCCGTTGAGCCCAGATTTTCTGGTGAGATCTTCTTGTTAGGTGGTTAGCCACGTGGAATATCTGGATCTTTCTTTGGACGCGCGGATCTTTCTAGATCTGGATTTGAATTTGGCTTCTCTTTAATCTTTGATTAATCACTTAATTATCGCTAATTAAGGTGATTAATTGGCTATCTCTCCTTTAAGTGTGTACCTGCAAATATGTAGAGAAGAGGAGTAAAAATCACATATTTATTTGTATTATGCATGGGAGTTATGATGTAAAATATGCAATATTGAGTACTAATCACACCCCCACACTTATTCTTTTGCTCGTCCCGAGCAAAACAAAGAAAAAGAAAATCTAGACTAACAATTTATTTACACCACTTTCGCAGGTGACGCGATTGCACTGAGCATGTGCAACAAGCCGTTAAACCTCTAGGTTACCCTAGAGGAGGAGTGTTGTCTCCTGAGGGTTTTCAACGGATTACACCCACAAAATCCATAAAGAAAGAAGACAAATGTTAGTGTTTTGAAAACGCATTTTGAATAAGAGACATGTTTAAGAACTATTTTTGCAAAAATATAAGTGATCCTAGGTCATAAGTCCACCTATAATCAGTCTTCCTTAAACTCAGTATCCATGCAAGATCTTGTCTTTAATTAAGGTAAGAATTCAAAATTGGATTGAATATTTTTATCTTTCATAAAACCTAGATAATATGCACACCGTGTAAGTGAAGATTTCCTGGGATTTCAACTCCAACCATCAAGCCATTTATTTATCTATATATATATATATTTTTTTTCTTTTTCTGTTTTTTTCTTCCCTTAGTTTTCTTAGGCTTTCTAGTTCACCCATGTAGCGAGCCTTTAACCGATGACTCCCAAACCAGATGGTTTTAGGGCACCAGATGAGAAAACATCCCTCGGGTTTAAGGTCTCGAGTGAAAAAGGCCACAAAACTAAAGGGGATTATTTTTTTTATCACCGTTAGGCGTGAATGATCATGCTTCTTGAGGCACAATTATCCAGCTTAATAAGTGAGATCACCGTTAGGCGTGAGTAATCATGCTTCTTGAGGCACAATTTCCCAGCTTAATAGGTGATGCTTTATTTATATATATTTTTTTTTTTTTTTTTTTTTTCTTTTTTTTTCTTTTATTTATATGGCATTTTTGGTCTTTGTCTCCATCCCAAGAAATGTGTAAGTGTAAAGTGCATATTATCTAAGGCAAAAATTTCAGATAATAATATCTCACCAATTTTACTTACTTATCCTATAATCTCAAACAAGATCTATTACTTCAACTATGTTTAAGATGTCATAATTAAGGCTTTCTTAATCTCTAAGATACATCTTAATTTTCTTAAAATAGATCAAAACTTTGTCTTTTATTTCAAAAAGTTTTTATTTTTATTTTTCTTTTATTTTTTATTTCTAAAAGAAGTATAAAAGAAAGAAAATCTAAAAACTCTAAGTTAGTAAACCCTCCCCCACACTTATTTCATGCATTGTCCTCAATGCATCATGATATATGTATGCATGAAACAAAAATGAAGAGGGAAGGAAAAAATTACCTTAAGGTGGTGGTTCCGGTGGTGGTCTGATTGGTCCACGAAACATGGCCCAATCAACTTTTCTTTGGGTTTTCAGGAACCCACCAAAAATAGCGAAAATATGACCCACAAGAATGATGTGTGCATGGAAGATTTTTATTATATACATGACCCCATCTAATTTCAAGATTTTCCTAATAATTTCAGAGTCAAATTTGTCAAGATCCTTGTCCAAAAATGGAAGATAAAATGATAGAACAGTTGACTTGGACTCAGAAAGGACAGGAACTACTACTGACTCAGAAATGTGACTTAAGTCAAGTGATGGTGCAGGAGTCGAAGTGAGTTCAAAAATTGGATCCAAGTCAAGAAATGAAAACTCAAGTCCACAATCATTGTCCAACAATGGGATGTGACCTAATATGGGTGATATCTCTTTACTTCCAATATTAAGGAATTCAAGCTCATCGCCATACAATTCTTCAAAACTTAAGTCAAAATCTTCTGATAGAATTGTACAATCAGTTTCAGAAGTAAAGAGATCGAGAAAATCAAGGTCACATTTCTCATTGAGTTCAATTCCACAAGATGGAGAACTTGCCAAAATGTCAATAGAATCTTCAAAAGTGTAGAATTGGGCAAGTTCAATATGATCCTCAAAAATGGATGATTCAACTTCATTGTGAAT
Organism: Agave tequilana; assembly: GCA_038442645.1. Taxonomy (NCBI): domain Eukaryota; kingdom Viridiplantae; phylum Streptophyta; class Magnoliopsida; order Asparagales; family Asparagaceae; genus Agave; species Agave tequilana. The sequence continues at coordinate 52,021 of JAVJIF010019066.1, read as the reverse complement.
TGTGAAAGGATCCAAAATTGACTCCGGGAAAAGATTGATGTGAGGTAAAGATACCGGAGTCATTATGGAATAAGGAAAAAGAATTGAATCACTGAGTCTGGGTTCAAGATCACATTCCTTATGTAGTTCAATAAAATGTGGAGAACTTGCCAATTTATCAATGGAATTTTCAGAAGTGTAGAATTGGTCAAGTTCAATGTGATCATCAAAAAAGATTGGTGATTCAATTTCACAATGGATAGAAAATGGATCCAATTCTGACTTTGGAAATGGATTGAAAACCGGTAAGGATATGGAAGTCATGATTGAATCAGGAAGTAATATGGAATCATCAAGTGGAAGTTCAGGATCAAAATCATGTTCCAGTTCAATTTCAGAAAAGGAAAACTTGCCAATATATCAATTGGATTTTCAGAAGTGTGGACAAGTTCATTTTTAGGAAATGAGAAACTTGCCAAAATGTCAACAGGATTTGAATTTTGGACAAGTTCAAGTTTAGGAAATGAAAAACTTGCCAATGTATCAATTGGATCTGAAGTTTGGACAAGTTCAGGTGAGTGTGCTGAAATTGAATCTGGATTTCCAAGATGACAAGAGTCTTGAGTCATATCAATAGAGTGTGGTATAACTGGATTAGTCAAATGTTGATAGGATAGAGTTTCCTCTTTCCTAAGAAGGTTATCCAATTGTTCTTTCACACTATTGATAGACTTGGCATGTGATTTTTGATACTGTAACATAGACTCTTGCAAGATGTCTATACTCTTTTCTAGAATTGATGTATCTTCAAATGATTGTTCTAAAATGGGAGTATAGGAATCTTGACTTTGGAAAGTTTGTGAATAGTGTGAGTCAAAAATGTGTGGTGATGGAAAAGTGGACTCACACAAGAGATCTTTACTCGTGTCCATGACAAATGGTTGTTTATTAGGAAATGGTGGAACTGAGTAGGACTCTTGAAAATACGGTGGAATTGGAGAGGGAAAAGATTCTGGAAATGTTTGCTCAGCTCGATGTAAATTAGCGTCTAAACTCCTTAGTAACTCAGATTTTTCTTCAAATGGAGGCTCAGAAAAAGGAGTGTATGACGTGGACTCGGGAAATGAATATTGTGGACAAGGTGAATATGATGGACAAGGATTTTGAAAATTTGACTCGGGGTAAGTGAATCCCCAATTACTCGGTGAAGAGTTGAAATTATTTTGGACATTATAATCGTTAGATGGGGTGTATGGGTCGTATTGATTCGGATAAGGCCAACCCGGTGTATGTGGTTGGTGCATATTATAAAACACCGGGTTGGAATTATCCGAATATGGTGTGTGTGTGACATAAGGATTATGATGGAAAGAATTGTAATTGTAAGCCATATCACACAATCACAAACAAAAACAAACAAACAAACAAACAAACAAAAGAAAGAAAAGAAAAATTCTAACCTAAGTTAGGGTAGACTTAGACCTAGACGACTCCTAACAAATAGACCGTCCACGGGAGGTTTAGTGCAGACTCTAACCACAAGCTAATCAGCCAGGGAAGGGTAAGGTTGGTGGGAGGTTTTCCGTCCGAAGACGTTCCTTAATTAAGTAACCAGCAACCTTCGGGCTTTCGGCCCTCAACCCCTTTCCTAGACACCGATTTTGCAAGAGTTAAATTCCAACACTTTTCCCCCTTAGGATAATCTCCTAATTGAGTCCGAGATGTCCCTAGGGCCAACGTCTACTTTTTATTAAATTAGAGGCTTGGGTTAGTGAGTGCTTGGGTAAATGATTTTTGGGCTAAGGAAAGGGTAATGACCTCCCCCACCTTATCTTATTTACGGGTATGCCCTTAACTTTGAATTGTGCAAGTGTACAAGAAATATAGCTAGATACACTCAAAGCAAGAAAATCAAGCAAGAGTTTGTCCTAGTCTAAATGCAATGCAAACACGTACCTTGCCTCCACGCACTCTTCAACAGTAAAAGTAAAGAATTGAAAAGACACGTGCCTAAAATGCAAGTGTCTAAACAATTTTTAACAATTCTCACCCAACTTTTTACTGTTTTTTAATTAAGCAGGAATACAGTGAACAACACAGGATTTCAAGTATAAAAGCAGTTGTATCTTGCAGAGCAGAAGCCCCTGCAGAAAAGTGGTTAGGAGTTCACTCCATTGTGCCGCGTTTCCACGGCAAAGCTTGTGGATCCGCGGCACTTTGGAGGGATCCTGGGCTCTGCTTTCTTGAGCAGAGTCCCAGGTCCACTTATATGTCACTGCAAGCAAAATATTCCTGTTTCTTCTCCTGTAACCTGCAAACAGAGAAGAAGAATCGTTTAGTACTTCACTTTAAACCAAAAAATACGTTGCTCTCCCCGGCAACGGCGCCAAAAATTTGTTTAGACGAAAGAAGGTGTACTTATTATGTGTATAAGAATGTATTTGATGTACCCTTTCTTGTCTCCGTTATAGCATAGAGCTATACCGAGTCGGATCTCAGGGAGAGCTCGCGATAGAAGCTTTAAACGTTAGGTTGTGAAGTGATAAAACTAGTAGTCTTCTCTTGATTATAAACTTAGTGATGCAAAAGAAACTAAAAGAAGATGGATATGTTCATGTGGAAGTCGTTGGAAAAGAAATCAAGAATTGGTTGTGGTATTCACAAGAAAAGAACAAGAAACTTAAAGAAAGCGATCCAAGACTAGATTACCTTGCTAGCTTGCCAAAGCTTACCAATCTCCTTGATAATGAAAGCTTTGCCTAATGTTGTCACTCCATAGGCTTAGAATTCCTCTCACATGTTGACCTAATTACTTTCTCATTTGCAAGATGGTGGTTTAACCATCGGAGAAGAGAAGATCATACACTTGCAAGATTAACAAAAGCAATCACCCATGAGTAGTGAAGTGGCTAAGCTAGTGGTAAACTAGTACATGGAATGAAAATCTAGCTACAAGAAGCCATTAAAGAACTAAAACAAAGCATTGAAGTAAATTGCATGAAATAAAGAAAGCAAGTAAGAAAGCATGTAAAGAAAGCAAGAAACTAGAATCAAACTCAAGTAGAGGAATGGAGGATGGATCAATCCTTGCATAGCTTCAAGTTGTCACCCTTGATTACACAAGCTCTCTCCCTCACAATCACTCTCTTTTGTAATGAAATCTAGGGATAGAGAAGAGAGATCTAAAGAAAGAAAACTAGAGAAAAAACAACTAAAAATTACAAACCCTAAACTAATCTCCTCTCTTCTCTGATCAGTTTTTTGCTCGCAGGTCCAAGTCCAGGTATTTATAGACCAAGGTGAAGGATCCAGAAGCAAGTCTGTTGGCGCAAAATCTGGAGCCAAATCTCCCTGTAACTGCCGCCACTTCTGGGAGCTTCCCAGATCCAGCGGCCAAATCTGGGCCGTTGAGCCCAGATTTTCTGGTGAGATCTTCTTGTTAGGTGGTTAGCCACGTGGAATATCTGGATCTTTCTTTGGACGCGCGGATCTTTCTAGATCTGGATTTGAATTTGGCTTCTCTTTAATCTTTGATTAATCACTTAATTATCGCTAATTAAGGTGATTAATTGGCTATCTCTCCTTTAAGTGTGTACCTGCAAATATGTAGAGAAGAGGAGTAAAAATCACATATTTATTTGTATTATGCATGGGAGTTATGATGTAAAATATGCAATATTGAGTACTAATCAATCGTGTTTGGACCAAGTCAAGAAGATGAGAAGACTTCAAGTGAAGACTTCATGAAGACTTGTGTCTAGGTTTGTTTTTATAAGATTTTATTTTAGTTAAAATGTAAAGGATAGAATAGTGGTGGATTGCTCAAGTATACCATGCACACACACTCTTGACATAGATGAGTTTTTATAAAAGAATTTTCATTTTAGAAAAGACTTTTTATTTTGACAAAATATCGGTTTTATTTTTGGTATTCTAGTTTACATGTTTTAACCAAAACCATGTTTAGAACTTAAAGTAAAAAACATAGATATTTCATCATGTTTGTGTAGTGGATCATATCCATACACTCTATGCTTTAAAAGAGTTTAAATATCTTGTTTTTGTATTTGGTGAAGTTTTGGAAAAATAAGTTTTGAAAAATCCATTTTGGAAAAATACAGTTTTCGTTTTTAGTCAAAATTTTCAAGTTACAAAAATAGTCCAATTTGTTTGTAAAATGCCTTAATTTTGTGCAAGCATGTTTGATTATCAAAGTATAACATTGAAACTATTTTTGTAGATTTTTCGTGATTTTATGGGATTTTATTTGAGCCTAAAAGACAACATTTTAAATCCCTGAATTCTGTTCCCTGGCTTCAGCCGGTCGACCGACCGGTCGACCGAAGTCTGAAGTCGGTCGACCGGGCGGTCGACCGACGTGCACAGACGTGCACGCCAAGTTCTGACAGGAGGCCGGTCGACCGACCCGGTCGACCGTCCAGAGAGCTCTGCTCTCTGGAAAGGCCCCGGTCGACCGGGCGGTCGACCGGACAGAGAGACTTGCTCTCTGTATCCTGGCCTCGGTCGACCGACCGGTCGACCGATGGCTTAACGGTCTGAAAAATGACCATTGGCCGGTCGACCGAGCGGTCGAGCGACAGGCCACCTGGGCTTCAACGGCTAGTTTTTCTAACTCTATAAATTGGGCCATTTGGGGGCTGTTTTCTATAAGATTTTCAAGTGGTTTTTGAGCTAGTTTTTCCAACTCTATTTAGAGGTTTTCCCACTTGTTTAGAGAGCAAATATTTTCAATCAAAAGGGGAGTTTTATCAAGAGTGTTTTAAAGTGATTTTCTTGAGCTTTCTTCCACAAATTCCATCCTTATTTTTCTCACAAACACTTGAGCTATCCATTGACATATTCATCCTATATGAGTGTTTTTGTGAGAGTGTTTATTGGTGATCAAAGTGTTTAGATCACCAAGAGATCTTTTCTTGTACTTTGAGGAGGCGGACAAGTGTGTTCGCGGTGGTTTAGAGTTCGTGTGTGAACTCTTGTTTGAGGTGCGGCCTCGGTGAGCTAGTGGGCTCGCGGTGTGTACGGGACTAGAGAGTCCGAGGGCTTGTAGGTATTGCGGCACCGAGGAGTGATCCATTGGGATCAAGCATAGTGGAAATCCTTCGTGTGTCGAAGGCGGGGATGTAGAGCAAGTGTGCTCGAACCTCGAAACAAATCTCTTGTGTTTGCGATTGCTCTTACTCTCTCTCCCTTATTGTTTTATATCTTGCATGCCTCCATTGCTTTCATATTTATATGCTTGATATACTTGTGTGCTCATATTGATATATTGCTTGGGGATTGTTTGCTAACACTAGTTTTCAACCAAGAGAGCCAACGCGGCACCTCAACCCTTATCTAGGGGAATCTAGAGAAGTTAGTCCAGAGCCATTCACGGAAAATTCGGCTACACTCTTGTGTTATACGTGGTGTTTAGTGTAATAAGTTTTGTTTAGGTCATAATAGTTTTAATTCCGCATTTAGTGACCATTAAATTAGCCATCACCTATTCACCCCCCTCTAGGTGATTTACAATTTGTACTGACGTCGTCTGTTGTTGTGTCTTGTCAGTAGCTTTCTCATGCTGTTTTAAATATGATTTTCTGGATCGAGTACCTGTCGGCTGAGGTACATTGGCTTGTGCTGTGCAAGCGTGCTTTTCTCCTTTAGAATCGCTGAGAGAAACTGATGTGAGATTTCCATCATCCGGCAGGATGGAGATAACATTACAAGATTTGCTCTTCGACTTGGATTTCTTCGAATCCCATTGTTCGTCTTGGACAAGGTCTGGGTGTATCCACATGATTTCCCCTGTCGCTAGTGTCAAGGGAACAAGACCCTTAATCTCTTGAGTTTTGGCTGAAAGATGCTTTACTTCCAGCTGTAGTGCAGGGATTGAAAAGGTCCAGTCAGGAACTGTGACTTTTGGGGTTTTGCCGAACTCGAGAGTCACCATGTTTGTAGTGACTTTTTTTTGCTCTGATTTCAGAGTCAGAACTCCGACATCGACTAAAACTTGAATTTTGTCCTTGAGGACAAAGCACTTATCAGTAGGATGATGATCGTCCTATGAAAGAGACAATAGTTGGGATTGTTCGTGCGTCCCATTTCATTAGGGCGTCGAACGTCTGGTAGCTTTAGTTTATTCCCTTTGTGGAGTAAATAGAATATTGCGACCACTTGCTCGTCTTTGAAGGAGTACTGTTTTGGAGGAAACTTAGACTCCTGATTATTTAAGCCGCTCTTCTTGGCCTTCGAATGAACGTCCCCTGATAATTCAAGAGACATAGTTTCTTTCCCTTTGGCTTGGAAAGACTGTGCCATGTCTCTGCGCTTTTTATTATTCTTACCCTATTTGCCTTTAGGGGTAGATGGTTCAAACTTCTTAGCCGACTTTTCGGCTATCTCAGCTTGTTCGACTAGTTTCTTCTAGGTATGGGCTTTGACAGCCCCCATACGAATCTCCACTTAGTCGAGAAAGTTATGCCTGCATGTCTGCAAGAGCATGGGTAATGGCATCCCTGCTGGGCACATCAAAGACAAGTTTCTGGACCGTTCAATGTAGTCGCGTACAGATTCGCCCTTCTTCTGTACGGTAGAGAGGAGTTTGTCCATGGTCACCTCGGTATCATCCTCATAGAAACGAGAAAGAAATCGAGTTTTTAAGTCGATTCAAGAATTGATAGAGCCCGGAGGAAGGCTTAGGAACCAGTCGAATGCTACCCCCTTCATGGTGCCAATGAACAGTCTGGCCATAATAGCATCATTGTCTATAATATTACCGGTTTGAGACCGGAAGTAGTAAATGTGCTAGTTTGGCGAGATCTTACCATCATACGTATGTAACGTTGGTGGCTTGAACTTTGGTGGTATGGTACTGAATCCCATTCCAAAAGATAAGGACGGACTGCCCCTACTTTCTTTAGTTCATCCCTGTGAGCTAGGGATGCGATCTGAGCTTGGATGCCTTTAAGAACTTCAGCGTCCATAGAAGAACTTTCCTTTGACTTCTCAGTCTTTGGTTGTTCATCGCTATGATGTTCTTCTTTATTACTCCCGGTATCATTGTTATTTCGGTTAATGAGGAGTTGGGCGAGCATCTGTTGAATGTTGTCCAAGGCTTCTTGCTGAGCCTTAGAGGTTTGCTCTTGAGCTTTCAACCGTCGACGGAGGTCATCATTACCGTTATCAGCCATATTCACTGATACTCTATCTGTTCGTACCGAGCTGACTGTTGCTGAAGAGGCATACCCACTGTCTTCATCTTCCTCATCAGACCACTGAAAAAATCTTCTCATTGGTTTTGGTGAGGTTATTGTGGTTAAGGAGGATGGTTGATCGTAATTGTAGGGTATTGCGACCCTAGCTCTGGTGTTTCGGAAGACGCCTTCTTCGTGCACCAAGACTTGGCGTAATCCCGGGCTATAATCCGGATCTAAGAACTGGAGGGAGAAGAGGTAGTAGTATGCGGTGCTCGTCTGCCCCTACGCGGTTCTCATCCCCTTCCGATCATATTGACGGATGTAGAGGGCAAATCTGGTAGATCTTGCGATATGCTCTTTTTACGATGCTTCACAGGAGCTTGCACCGATAGCCGATCAAAAACTGACCGTCAGTTTGGAGGAGTGGCGGGGATTGGTCCCAGGTGGTAATGGACTGAATGGACCGTCACCAACTGACATCCCACTTGTTGACAACAAAAGGGAAAAGTCTGGGGTAAGTCTGACCTCCGTTTGTTCGTTAAGAACTCTGCAAGTCAGACGTAGCCGGGCTTAAGCGATTTAGCCCAGAGGCTCTATTGGATTGCACATAGGATGATCCCTGTTTTCATCACCGCAAAGGTGATTAGGACTAGATAGTGCTTTAGCTCTAACTTCGCGGCTAAGAACTTTGGGAATGCCCTTAGGCGCTGAAGCTGCATAACACCGCTATCAATACTTAGGAACGATCCCTTAGCTCCGCTGCGAAGGGAGAACTTAGCGATTGAGGAACCGGGGAGCGAAGCACGCTGTGGTGCTTCTTTCACTACCTTGCTACGAAGATAGTTAGCACTAGATAGTGCTTTAGCTCTAGCTTCGCGGCTAAGAACTTTGGGAATGCCTTGGGTGCTGAAGCTGCATAAGTACCGCTATCAACACTTAGAGACGATCCCTTAGCTCTGCTGTGAAGAACGAGTTTAGTGCTTGATGAACTGGGGAGTGGAGCACACTGTGGTGCTTTGCCCGCTACCTTGCTGCGAAGGAGGTTAGCATCGGTGGGTGCTTTAGTTCTAGCCTGGTGGCTGGGAACTCCGCGCGTCCCCTGAGGTACTGGCGTTGTGTTTGCCATGCCATCAGTAGCTTCACTCATGAGAACGACGTTGGCGCGAGGAGTTACTGCTCTTGAATTAGGTGAAGGTATAGTCGCCGTTTTAGCTTCATGGCTGATAGTCTCAACGAAGCAGGCAAGCATCTTGCCTTTAGCTTCGCGGGACAGGCGGACCTGTGGCGTAGCTACGCCTAAAGCTTCACATAGAGGATTCTGCTTTGGCTTCTACATTTGCTTTGGAAGAGGAGAATTAGGTTCGCAGGGAACCTGGCTAGCCACACGCGAGGCTGAGAGGAGTTGTGAGGAGTCCGGTTTCTGGTCTGAAACCTTGGCCATTGTGACCTTTCTATGCTTTCGTATGTGGAGCATTGGACCACCTCCAGAGAGGAGTTCTTCGAATTTTCCTTGGTCGAAATGAACGACCAGGTTTTCGAAGGTATCAAGCTCAAGATTCTGACCCTCTTTGTTGAGCTAGAAGACCGTAGTAGGCTTGCGGAGAGCCTTATCTGTCTCATCAGAGACTTGCTTCGAAGAATTAGCCATAGGGGTTCCGGCTATGCTGACTTCTTTGTAGTCGCGCGTAGGTTCTTGGCCAGAGTGAATGGCCAGTGATTGGTAGTGAAAAGTGCATTTTTATCATCATATTTACCATCACATTTTCATATTTATTCATTTAATTCTGCACATTTATTAATAATTTGTAATTTATTGTGTGCAGGCCTCGAATTCTTATTTTTATAATAAATAAAGCTTAAAGAGCCCAAAAGCCCAGATCTAAGCCCATATTTGAAGCCCAAGAGTCAAAGTGCAAATATCAGATTGTCAAAGTGCAATTATACAAGGGCTAAAGTTGCAATTATTAAAGATGAGGGAAGGATAGAATTCTACCCAACCCTAAACTCTTGCAGGATGAGCATAAAAGCCAAAGATGAGAAGGAAATTCGTTTAAAAGAGATTGGGAGAATTCAAAATCTAGATAACTTGATTCCCAAGTTACATCGAAATCCCAATATGAAGAGCCAGGATCATACTTCCAGAAGCAGGCGCCCACATGGACGGACCAGACGAAGCCACGCGCCAAAGCGCGTGGCCAGCCGCCACCAAAATGCCGCGGAAACGCGGCATTTCCGCGGCAATCTAGTTGATCCAGAATACCAGATTTCGTAGGGGAGTTGTGATGGGACTCTACTTCCTTCTGCACCTATAAATATTCCCTGCAGTGCAACGTACAGAGCGTCCAGCATCCAGCAAAGGGCCAAAGTTAGGATTTTTAGGGTTTTTCTCTTTCTTCTAGTTTTGTAATTAGGGTTTCTTTTTATTTCAAGAGAGGGAGATGGCTATGTTGAGGGTGACACTGATGTATGCTTCTCTTCTCCATTGTATCAATTAATGAAGGTAATTTTTGCTTTTATTTATTTGCTTTACTTTTCTTTTTGTTCTCTTTTTCTTTTCTACGTTATTTCTTTTGATCTGTGACGAGCATACAAGCGATTACCGAACCACAAGTATACCAAAGATTGGTGGTGCCAACGATATTCCATGGAGATGTTCTCCTCCTCGAGGCGTATCAACTCATACTTGCCCAAGGCTTGATGACCTAATGCGACAGCGGACTGAGATCGATCCTATGCCTTATGCGTTCATGCCTCCGAAATAAGGTAGAAAGTGTTAGGTTTTCACATATTCTCTCCAATCAAGGTTAGTTTTCTTTTCTTTTCTTTTATTTTATTTTTGTAGATTAAATACAACATCATCTCCATATTCTTTTCTACCACCCATTGTAAATACCACTATTTAACTAATAAAAATAAAAGCTTTAGAGTATAACTTGCTTAACGCTTCCATCGCAGTCCCTCCCTGAGGATCACGACCCGCATAGCCCTGCTACCGCGGATTAGAACTGAGACCTCGCACGATCTTTTCTTAAATCTAATATTCAGTATTTTGTGTGCAGGAAATCTCAGTCAACAAATTGGCGCCGTTGCCGGGGAGGGACGGTAAGTTTATCTCTAAAACAAAAATTTAATTTTTAACTAATTCTTTATTCTTTTCTGTTTGCAGGTTTGGAGAACAGGAAACAGAAACATAGCAGCAGCAGTGGACATATTGCTATTCTGTACCTCTGCCCTCGAAGGCAGAGCACCAGAACCCACTGTTTTGCCGCGGATCCGCGGCCAGAGCCGCGGAAACGCGGCAACAGTGGTGAATTACTGATCCAATTTTTTGCAGGGTGCTTCAAGTTAAAAATTCTGCTTTCTGCTCTGTTCTGATTTGTTCTGTGATATACCTGTAAATTGCTAATAATTCAACAGTAAATTATTGGTTGTTAAAAATAAAATTTGATTAGACGTTTGCATATTAGGCACGTGTCTTTTCAATTATTTTTATTTACTGTTGAAGAGTGCTGGAGACGCAAGGTACGTACGCATTGCATGTAGAATAGGATTCATCTCTTGGTTGATCTTCTGCTTTGGGTGATTCTTATCTATTTATCTTGTACACTTGCACTAATTCATCTTAAGGGCATAACCCATTAACAAGATAAGGTGGGGATTTCATCACCCTTCCTTAGCCCAAAAATCATATCCCAAGCACTCACTAACCCAAGCCTAACTTAAAAATTAGTAAACGTTGGCCCTAGGGACACTCGACTCAATTAGGAGATTATCCTAAGGGGGAACGGTGTTGGAAGTTGACTCCTGCCAAATCAGTGTCTAGGAAGGGGATTGAGGGCCGAAAGCCCGAAGTGTGGTGGTTATTTAATTAAGGAACGTCTTTGACGGAAAACCTCCCACCACTCTTGCCCCGACCTGGCTGATTAACTTGTGGTCAAAATCTACACCCTACCTCCCGTGGACAGTCTAACCAGTTAGGAGTCGTTTAGGTCTAGGTCTACCCTAACTTAGGTTAGAAATTTTTCTTTTTTGTTTGTTTTTTTTCTTTGTTTGTGATTGTGTGATATGGCCTATAACAATTTTTCAATTTTAATGAGGATCCATGTTACACACCAACCTCTTATTCGGATATTACCAACCCGGCATATCATAACTTTGACCAACCTAGTGTGCCAGATTGGTCTTATCCGAATCATTACATGCCCCAGTCCCAATACTATGAACAAGATTGGACTAATCATCACTACTCTTCACAGAGTCAATGGGGATTCAATACCCCTGAGCCATATGGTCAACCACCTGTTCAACCAGTATCTTCATATACGTCTTTTCCTACATCACCAAGGTTTCAGTCCACCATTGATCTATTTGATGGGTTAGAAGAAAAAGTGGATCGGTTGCAAGATATAATGAATGATCAAATTTCTAGACTTTCAAACATTCTTGAGCAAACCAACCAAGTTGATAGGAACCAAGAATCATTCTGTCTAGAAGACCTTGATCAAAATTCAATTTCATCACATCAATATGAACTTGCTCAACCCCAATCCTTGGACAAGTTGGCTAGTTTTAATTTCAATGAGATTGAATTAGATTGTGAATGTGAACCCGATCCCCAACTTTGCGATTCAGTTTCCATTTTCGAATCTATGTTGACTCCAGTATCCTTACCCAATTTGGACCAATTTTCTGAGCCAACATTTATTCCCATACCCATAGATCATGAAATTGAATCACCCATTTTTGATGATCATATTGAACTTGACCAATTGTGCAATTTTGAAAGTCCCATGGAAAAATTGGCAAGTTCCCATTTTTATGAGATTGAAACTAATGAGATATGTGACCTAGATTCCCAAATCTATGATCAAGTTCAAATTCCCGAATCATTATTGACTCCTGTTTTGTTACCCGACTTAGGTAATATTTTAGAGTCAGTTTTGATTCCCACACATATCATTCCGGAACTTGAATCACCAACATTGAGTCACATTCCATTGTGGGAAAATGATTGTAGACTTGAGTTTCAATTTCTTGACTTGGACCCACTTCTTGATCCTAGCCCGACTCCTGAACCTTTACTTGATTTGAGTTTCTTTCCTGAGTCGGTATTAGATCCTGAACCTATCATTCTTGAGTCTAAGTCAACCATTTTACCAAGTCACATTCTTTTGTTGGACATAGGTATAGACCATGACTCTGTGATGATTTTCCAGGACTGGTCATGTAAAGGGAGTAAGTTTCACGAGAGGATCTTCCATGATCCTATTCATTCTGGGGACTGTAAATATGTAAATAAAAAAGAGGTCAATAAAGGTAGGTCCCGTGAACTACCACGTTATCTTGATTGGGCCGCATTTCGTGGACCAATTAGATCACCTCCGGAACCACCACCCTAAGGTAACTTCCGCCTTCCCTTGTTCTGTTTCATGCATATATGCATTCATTTCATACATTGAGGACAATGCATGAGATAAGTGTGGGGGTGGGCTTTACTAACATACTAACATAGGTAGAAACTAAAAAAAATTTTGCTAAAAAAAAAAATCTGAAAAAAAAATTTTAAAAAAAATGTTATAAAAAGGAAATATTTTGACTTATTTTTTTGAAAGAAATCTAAGTTAGTTTTAAGGATTAGGAAAATCATGATTAGGATTTCTAAAAACTTGGTCAAAATAAATAAATTGTTTAATTTTTAGGTATAGGAGAAGAAATTGAATAATTAATTAGTCTTGATTTTTACCTTAATGAAGTATGCATACCAAATGCATATCTAGGATTCTAAGACAAAGACCTTGTGCCTCATAAAAAAGAAAAAAAAAATCACCAATTAAGCTGATACATGTGCCTCAAGAAGCATAAGTATTCATGCCTAAAGGTGAGTAAATAAAATAAAGTCCTTAGTTTTGGGGCCTAGTTCACTCGAATTTGAGTCCGCGGGGTGTTTTCTCACCTGGTGCCCTAAAGCCAACCGGTTGGGAGTCATCGACTTTAAGTTCGCTACATGGGTGGATTAGAAAGCCTAAGAAAACTAAAATATATAATATATGTATTAACACATCTAATAATCAATTAGTTAGGTATGAGGGCCTCAAGAAGCCTTGATACTTATACGAAAGAAAATTAGATGAGTTATACATGCCAAAAAATATATATATATATTATATATATATTAACACATCTAATAGTCAATTAGTTAGGTATGAGGGCCTCAAGAAGCCTTGATACTTACACGAAAGAAAATTAGATGATGTTATAAAAATAATAATGAGGCATGAGAGTCCAAGTTAAGGAATTCCTAGATTCACAAGGGTGCGTATGACTTTTGGTAACGAAAAGACTATATTAAAAATTCAATTTTAATCCTTACCTAAAATGAATAACAATTGACTTTATAAAGACCAGGTTTGAAGAATGAATAAAAATGATAATCCTAAAACTTATAGACTACTTAGTCTCTTCAAATATAATTCAAATATTTTCCTTTTTATGGATTTTGTGGGTGTAATCCGCTGAAAACCCTCACGAGACAACACTCGTCCTCTAGGGTAACCTAGAGGTTTAACGGCTTGTTGCACGTGCTAAGTGCAACCGTGATTCCTACGAAAGTGAGTTAGGTTAGATTAACTTTTCATTTCTTTTTCTTTTTCTTTGTTTTTACTCGAGGACGAGCAAAAAGATAAGTGTGGGGGTGTGATTGGTAGTGAAAAGTGCATTTTTATCATCATATTTACCATCACATTTTCATATTTATTCATTTAATTCTGCACATTTATTAATAATTTGTAATTTATTGTGTGCAGGCCTCGAATTCTTATTTTTATAATAAATAAAGCTTAAAGAGCCCAAAAGCCCAGATCTAAGCCCATATTTGAAGCCCAAGAGTCAAAGTGCAAATATCAGATTGTCAAAGTGCAATTATACAAGGGCTAAAGTTGCAATTATTAAAGATGAGGGAAGGATAGAATTCTACCCAACCCTAAACTCTTGCAGGATGAGCATAAAAGCCAAAGATGAGAAGGAAATTCATTTAAAAGAGATTGGGAGAATTCAAAATCTAGATAACTTGATTCCCAAGTTACATCGAAATCCCAATATGAAGAGCCAGGATCATACTTCCAGAAGCAGGCGCCCACATGGACGGACCAGACGAAGCCACGCGCCAAAGCGCATGGCCAGCCGCCACCAAAATGCCGCGGAAACGCGGCATTTCCGCGGCAATCTAGTTGATCCAGAATACCAGATTTCGTAGGGGAGTTGTGATGGGACTCTACTTCCTTCTGCACCTATAAATATTCCCTGCAGTGCAACGTACAGAGCGTCCAGCATTCAGCAAAGGGCCAAAGTTAGGATTTTTAGGGTTTTTCTCTTTCTTCTAGTTTTGTAATTAGGGTTTCTTTTTATTTCAAGAGAGGGAGATGGCTATGTTGAGGGTGACACTGATGTATGCTTCTCTTCTCCATTGTATCAATTAATGAAGGTAATTTTTGCTTTTATTTATTTGCTTTACTTTTCTTTTTGTTCTCTTTTTCTTTTCTACGTTATTTCTTTTGATCTGTGACGAGCATACAAGCGATTACCAAACCACAAGTATACCAAAGATTGGTGGTGCCAACGATATTCCATGGAGATGTTCTCCTCCTCGAGGCGTACCAACTCATACTTGCCCAAGGCTTGATGACCTAATGCGACAGCGGACTGAGATCGATCCTATGCCTTATGCGTTCATGCCTCCGAAATAAGGTAGAAAGTGTTAGGTTTTCACATATTCTCTCCAATCAAGGTTAGTTTTATTTTATTTTATTTTATTTTATTTTTGTAGATTAAATACAACATCATCTCCATATTCTTTTCTACCACCCATTGTAAATACCACTATTTAACTAATAAAAATAAAAGCTTTAGAGTATAACTTGCTTAACGCTTCCATCGCAGTCCCTCCCTGAGGATCACGACCCGCATAGCCCTGCTACCGCGGATTAGAACTGAGACCTCGCACGATCTTTTCTTAAATCTAATATTCAGTATTTTGTGTGCAGGAAATCTCAGTCAACAGCCAGCGCCTCAGCAGTAGACCCGAAGGTCTGATCGTCACATTGCGACACTTGATTCTCAGCAGTGGAGAATAAAATCCTCTGCGGAGTCGCCATCTTGTTTTTCATTAATTTTGCAAAGGGAAAACTTACAAAAAAGTGTCAAGGAGCGATATTACAAGTAATTCTTTGTAAGAAGAAGATTACAGGTAGATCTCCTCTGAGATTTCTGGGGAAGTGTGCCGGTACGAATCTGATCAGCGCGCGATCACATTATCCCTTTGATGATGCGATCGATCAGACAATCGGGCTGCCGCCTGATGGGATTCCCTTCTCGCCTGGTTCAGGGAATCAGAGAGCAGAAGGTCGATAGAACCCTCTTGTTGCTTCTCGAACTGCCTCCGCTTGGGAATTCCTTCTTGCCTGGTTCCGGAGATTCCTTGAGAGAGAGAGAGAGGAAGATTTTAGGATATTAGCACCCTGATTAGAGAAGTAATTCTCTAAATTCTTAAAAGCAAGAGAGTAGATCTCTGTCTTTAGTCCTCTTCTCCTCTCTTTTCCGAGCCTCTTTCTTTTTTCTAGCTCGAGCCTCTGGTAGGCTATTTATAAGGAGGAGTAGGGGTATAATCGCCCTAAAAATTTGAAAACAGATTGGGTCAATCTGTTTTACATCCGGTAAGTAGCCTCGTCGTGAGGCTAGAATCAGCTTCTGCGAAGTTAGGAATAGCTGATCTCTTGATCCGCTCTGCTAGATGAGGAATACTCCCTTAATTTTTTCCAAATAACTGAAAGATATCCCGTGATCTTCACACTTGATTGGGAGAGTCAAAAGATCATGGCAAACAACTGTCAAATTTGATCTCAATTAGATCTGATCTCAATTAGATTTGATCTCATCTAGAGATTTGATTGGTCAAAGGTGACCATAGAAGACCCGCAGCGGAGTCGTTGCGTTGAGCTCATGGCGGAGCTGGGAGAAGCATCTGGCGAAGCTAGAAAGAAAGCTCTTCAGCGGAGCTGGATAACTTCCTTTTGCCCAGCTGCATGGGGCTTCGAGCGAAGCTAACTCTCTACGGAGTTAACTGAGCATTTCTGTGCGAAGTTGTAAGTTAGCTCGCAGCGAGGCTGTGAAGGGGCTTCCTGCGATGCTAAGCAACTTTGGCTTCTTATGCGAGACTTATCTCGTGGGCTCGTGCAAGACCAAGTGTTGAGCTAACTTAGTGTCCCTGGTCCTACTTGGGCCTTTTCACGAGCTTTTCTTGGCTTACTGTCTGCTTCACTGGATCAGTAGAGTCCAAGTTGTTGATACGTCCCTTTGAGATGGGTGAAGAACTGGTTGTCAGCTTGTCTGCCGCTTGTCTTTTGTAGATGTCAACAAGTTAGACTTTGTTCAGACCAGTTAGGAATCTTGTCTTTTTTAGAGTGTCAACACTATCCAAAACAACATCCAATTTTGAAAGATGGATATCAGAATCGGCCACCATTTCAAGAATTGCATTAAATTTGGAACGAGGTGTCCACAGTCTAGCCGTCCCTCGAGGGCCTTGAATGAGAAAAGGCCTAATGCCATTTTCAATTGCAACATTTTGTAACGCGCATCTAACCTCCATCTCTGTAATATATAGGATTCTGGTATATGTGTAACGTGATTGCGCCACAAAATGCACAGAACATGTCTATAAAGGATACCCTCTGTTTCGAATAATGAGTAACTACAAGACACATCAAGTTCATCAGAATTCTCATAACTGACCTTTTCTCAGGTGTCTTTTGATTCTGAAAATTTACCAACCAAATATTTTGCTCCAGCTCCATCGAGTTCCACTTCTGAAAAGAGTGTCATCACAACTGCTTATTCCTTTTGGAACAATTGAAAAATCTTCGGAGTGTACAACTTTGAAACCTGTATCTCTTACGGATTCGATATACAATTGGGCACAGAATTCAAACCCGATAATCTTGTTGAGATTCAGAACTATGACGGGCAGCGATAGCTTTATCATATTGGTGGATAAATTCAACTAGTTTCGTGTTTGCATTCATAAAACCATCAAAGAAGGAATTAATACTCTCAGACCTCTGACTGGTTGTCATTCCAGCACAGAAAATATCCTTAAGATATGTATTAACCCAGTGTCCACGCAATCTGTACATCTTTAACAACCAACTATCTTATTCTTCTTCTAAATGATATTTTTCATTCATCACTCTCTATCGTTCCTCACATGTGCTTATATCGCGGGAGGTGTACCAATGATGTGTTGGCCCAAGGCCCATCACTCTAGTTTTGATGATGATCAACTCATGTAGTTATGTTTACTAATGATCTTGTGCTTAATTAGTGACAGATTCATGATCAAGATCTTAGTAGGTGTGGAGCTTCATCAAAGGATTTAAAGTCAAGTTTTGAAGCTACCACGGTTTGATCCAACGAGCTAGTGATCGAGTTGGATCGTGTTTGGACCAAGTCAAGAAGGCTTCAAGTGAAGACTTCAAGAAGATGAAGACTTGAGTCTAGGTTTGTTTTAGTAAGATTTTGTTTTAGAATAAAATGTAAAGGATAGAATAGTGGTGGATTGCTCAAGTACTATATACACACACACTCTTGATATAGATGAGTTTTCATAAAAGAATTTTCAGTTTAGAAAAGACTTTTCATTTTGGAAAAATATAGTTTTGATTTTTGAGTTTCAGGTATTATGTTTTAACCAAAACCATGTTTAGAACTTAAAGTAAAAAACATAGATATTTCACCATGTTTGTGAAGTGGATCATATCCATACACACTATGCTTTAATAGTAGTTTAAATATCTTATTTTCGTATTTGGAGAAGTTTTTGGAAAAACAAGTTTTGGAAAAACAAGTTTTGGAAAAACCAAGTTTGGAAAATACCGTTTTTGTTTTGAACAAATATTTCCAACTTACAAAAATAGTTCAAATCATATGTAACATGTCGTGATTTTGTGCAAGCATGTTTGTTTATCAAAGTAAAATGTTAAAACTATTTTTTTGTAGATTTTCTGTGAATTTATGGGATTTTATTAAGTCAAAAATGTCAACATTTTAATCCCTTTAGTTTTCTGTTCTGGCTTCAGCCGGTCGACCGGACGGTCGACCGAACCCTGAAGTCGGTCGACCGGGCGGTCGACCGACGTGCACAGACGTGCACGCCAGTATCTGGCAAGAGGCCGGTCGACCGACCCGGTCGACCGTCCAGAGAGCTCTGCTCTCTGGAAAGGCCCCGGTCGACCGGGCGGTCGACCGGACAGAGAGCCTTGCTCTCTGTATCCTGGCCTCGGTCGACCGATGGCTCAACGGTCTGGAATAAGACCGTTGGCTGGTCGACCGGTCGGTCGACCGACAGGTCTGACAGACCCCCAACGACTAGTTTTTTCTAACCCTATAAAATGGGGCATTTGGGGGGTTGTTTTCTTTAAGATTTTCAAGTAGATTTTTTACCAGTTTTCTCAACTCTTTTCAGAGGTTTTCTCTACTTGTTTTAGAGCCAATATTTCCAATCAAAAGGGGAGTTTATCAAGAGTGTTTTAAAAGTGATTTCTTGAGTTTTCCTCCACCACTCTCATCCTTGTTTTTCTCACAAACACTTGAGCAACACATTGACATATTCATCCTATAGGAGTGTTTTTGTGAGAGTATTTGTTGGTGATCAAAGTGTTTAGATCACCAAGATTTCTTTCTTGTACGTTGAGGAGGCGGACGTGTGTGTTCGCATTGTTTCGGGTCCTAGTGGGACTCGGTGTTTCGGGTTCTAGTGGGAACTCTTTGTTTGAGGTGCGGCCTCGGCGAGCCGGTGGGCTTGCGGTGTATACGGACTAGGGAGTCCGAGAGCTTGTAGGTGTTGTGGCACCAAGTGATCCAGTGGGATCGATTATAGTGGAATCCTTCGTGTGTCGAAGGCGGGGATGTAGAGCAAGTGTGCTCGAATCTCGAAACAAATCCCTTGTGTTTGTGATTGCTCACTCTCTCTCTCTCTCCCTTACTTGTTTATATCTTGCATGCTATTATTGTGTTCATCTTTACATGCTTGATATTCTTTTGTGCTCATATGTATATGCATGGGATTGTTTGCTAACACTAGTTTTCAACCAAGAGAGCCAACGCGGCACCTCAACCCATATCTAGGGGAATCTTGAGGAGTTAGTCCAGAGCCTTTGACGGGGAATTCGGCTACACTCTTTGTTAAACTTAGTGTTTAGTGTAAGAAGTTTTGTTTAGGTCATAATAGTTTTTAATTCCGCATTTAGTGACCATTAGATTAGCCATCACCTATTCACCCCCCCTCTAGGTGATTTACAATTGGTATCAGAGCCAAGTGCTCTTATTTTGGGTCTTACAACCTAGAGTTAAAGATCCTCCTTTTTAGGCTAATCACAATATTTTGTACACACACCATGGACTTCATGTTACCACCCATGTTTGACATTCTTAACATCCAATTTGGAAGGTTAAGATGTCTTTGTACCTCAAAGCCTTAGGTATTCATGTTTATCTTGCCATCTCTAATGATTCGTATTGTTTAAATGGCAAAAATATTGAGGCTAATACAAAAGCCCTAAATGCTTTGAAGAGTACCCTAAATGATAATTATTTATCTAGGGTTGCTAACATTGATTTGGCTTTTGTAGTGTGGAACACCCTCCTCTCCCTTGGCGAAAAAGAACAATATTATGCCGGGAGCGACTCGGATGTTGGAAGCGACACCTCCAACATGTGCTATATGGTCCAAGGGGATAACCCCCTTGAGGTAACTATCGAATCCGAGGTAGATGAAGAAAATAACATGTCATATGATGAGCTTACTTCATTTTGTCAATTACTACTTGAAAAATATGACATGATTAGAAAAGATAATAAAAATTTGAAAAGAAATTTGATTGCATGCAAAAAGAGAATGATTCTTTTAAAACTAAAATTGCATGTTTAGAAAAAGAAAAAAAAGATTTGAAAAATGAAATGTTTCCTTGTTTTCCAAATTGAGTGATCTTTGTGAAGGAAACACAAATTTGAAAAATAAAATTATTTTGGTAGAAAAACAAAAGGAAATTGTTTTTCAAGAAAACTCTTGTTTAAAAAGAAAAATTATTGAAAAAGAAAAAGAAAATGTTTCTAAAAAAGAATAAGAAAAATGATTCTATATCTCACCATGCTTTACATGCCACCATTAATGATAGTGAGATTAATGTTTTGAAAAATAAGATAAATTGTTTGAGCTCAACTTTGAGCACATGTGCATTTAATCATAAGAGATTGGAGACCTTGTTTTCAAAGAAACAAACTCCACACATTCATGCACATCATTCTCATCATGCTTATGTTGCACACCATGACCACACTCACACACATAAGCATCCTAAGGTGTACAAATGTACACATTGTGGCCGCAAAGGCCATTTAGCAAAATTCTATTTTGATAAGATACATTCTTTAAATTTTGCTAATAAATATGTTTGGGTTCCTCAACACAAAGCTAACCCCAAGGACCCAAAAGAAAATGGGTACCAAAATCCCTACCTTTTGTTTTTGATGTAGGTGAGGGCTCTCACACAACGTGAGAGAATTGGTGCCTTGGTGGTGGATGCATGGACTTGAAGGACACATTTGATGCACCGCTATCAAGGAGGTTTGGTGGGACAACCACCATGTTTGGAGTTTTGGAACATAGTTCCTTAGTTGGTAACTATCTCTAAAACTCTTAGTTTAGTTTACATGCTTCTTTCATTTGATGATTATTTAGCATGTTCATGTTTTTGTGCTTCATGTGGTAGATACTTGTTTAAATGTAATTTTTATCAAAACTTGTGTTTCTACATGTACTAAATAGTGAGCAACACTTGATTCATATATATTTGCACTTCATGCTCAACTGTACCCACTATATGCACATGTATAAGCTAGTTTTGATGATTCTCTCATTTATGCATGTTTTGCCAATTTTCTTGTTTTTACTTCATGTATATGTAATTTGTATTCACAACTAATAAATATACATGTATACTCGTGAGTCTCTTGCCTTCATGCAAATACTATTAATAGACTCTTTTATGTTTGGGATATGTATGCATATTGTTAGTTTTGGATAAAATCATACATATACCTAGAAGTTTATTTTTAATGAAAAATAAATTTTCATATTTTGTTTGATAAAATGATATTTGTGTTTTGAGCTTCATTGACTATTTTCATGAAAAATGCTAAACATATGATTCTTGTACACTCACATTTTATTTGTTTATTCATGACCTTATTTCATGAACATTTTTATGAGCTTTATCGTTTTGAGTGTCAATTCTTGTGTATTTGGTATAACTCATGAAAAACATATGTTTTGGTTTCATGTTTTGAAGGATCTTTAACTAATTTTTTAAAAATAATCTAACTAGTTAATTATTCTTCATTTGGTAGTGATTTTTAATGCTAAAATATTTTCAAATCTATTTTTGAAAACTCCTACCTTCTATGGGCGGATGGTTGGGTGAGTATGCCTTGTAAGCCTTATTGAATATCTTTTACCTTGTGCATATGAAGGGTGGTAGGTTATGAGTTATATACATGATTTACATTGTTATTTCCAATTGGTATCTCAATTGATATTTTTGTATATACTCATATTTTGTTTCCTATATATGTATGCTTCATAATTTTCATAATATCAATTACAATTGGTATTCTCTTTTCATACATATATATGATTTTCATGTGCTTGATTTACAATTGATTCACATTTTTAAAGCACAAAGTTTATGTTGAAAAATAAAAATATTTGATCATTATGTTTACAATTGGTATATATATGTTTCAACTTCATATTTGTTAAATTTCAATTGGTATCAATACGATTTACAATAATGATTATTACAATTTGGTATCTTAAAATTGTTTGTTTTACAAGAGCTCTGATACCTTTAAAAATTTTGCTTTATGATATCTTAAAACTTGATTACAAGATATCTCAAATTTTTTTTTTTGAATAAGAAAACTTAAAAATGTTTTGATATGTATTTCTTACATGCAAGGAGAGCTTAACATCTCTTCTACATATAGATTCATGTTGAGTGTATCTTGTATTGAGGATCTTGACAACTCTTCTTTATGTGATACACGTGTGTAGGGGGAGCTTCACATCTCCTCTTATGCATTACAGATTATGTGTTATGTGAATTAGGGCTTGTCATCCCTCTTTCATGTAATGCATATATGTAGGGAAGCTAACTTAGCGTCTTCCTCTTCATGAATGTATATCGCATATAACCTTTTATTGATTTTACCCCTTATTGATCTCTTTGTTTATGACAAAAAGGGGGAGAACAATTTTGTTTTTACTTTAACCCCTTTGTTGATGATTGACAAAAATGGGAAGAAGTATTTGGTTTATTTAGTTTATATGCATGTTTTCCTTACTTTATTATTAAAGTAGGAGAAGAATTTATGTTTATGCATATATGTTTGTTTTGCAAATAGGAGAAAAAGAATTTGTTTTGTTTTAGGCTTGTTAGCATGTTTCTCTCCATACATTTGCATACATGTTTATATGCTTCGTTTCCATATCTTATTATTTTGTGTTATGCATGAGTTAAGGGGGAGCTTCTTTGAAGCTTTACTTTAATCCATGCATATATAACTTCATGAGTTTTGTCATCATCAAAAAGGGGGAGATTGTTGGCCCGAAGGCCCATCACTCTAGTTTTGATGATGATCAACTCATGTAGTTATGTTTACTAATGATCTTGTGTTTAATTAGTGACAGATTCATGATCAAGATCTTAGTAGGTGTGGAGCTTCATCAAAGGATTTAAAGTCAAGTTTTGAAGCTACCACGGTTTGATCCAACGAGCTAGTGATCGAGTTGGATCGTGTTTGGACCAAGTCAAGAAGGCTTCAAGTGAAGACTTCAAGAAGATGAAGACTTGAGTCTAGGTTTGTTTTAGTAAGATTTTATTTTAGAATAAAATGTAAAGGATAGAATAGTGGTGGATTGCTCAAGTACTATATACACACACACTCTTGATATAGATGAGTTTTCATAAAAGAATTTTCAGTTTAGAAAAGACTTTTCATTTTGGAAAAATATAGTTTTGATTTTTGGAGTTTCAAGTATTATGTTTTAACCAAAACCATGTTTAGAACTTAAAGTCAAAAACATAGATATTTCACCATGTTTGTGTAGTGGATCATATCCATACACACTATGCTTTAATAGTAGTTTAAATATCTTATTTTTGTATTTGGAGAAGTTTTTGGAAAAACAAGTTTGAAAAAACAAGTTTGGAAAATACCGTTTTTGTTTTGAACAAATATTTCCAACTTACAAAAATAGTTCAAATCATATGTAACATGTCTTGATTTTGTGCAAGCATGTTTATTTATCAAAGTAAAGTGTTAAAACTATTTTTTAGATTTTTTGTGAATTTATGGGATTTTATTGAGTCAAAAATGTCAACATTTTAATCCCTTTAGTTTTCTGTTCTGGCTTCAGCCGGTTGACTGGACGGTCGACCGAACCTTGAAGTCGGTCGACCGGCGGTCGACCGACGTGCACAGACGTGCACGCCAGTATCTGGCAGGAGGCCGGTCGACCGACCCGGTCGACTGTCCAGAGAGCTCTGATCTCTGGAAAGGCCCCGGTCGACCGGGCGGTCGACCGGACAGAGAGCCTTGCTCTCTGTATCCTGGCCTCGGTCGACCGATGGCTCAACGGTCTGGAATAAGACCGTTGGCCGGTCGACCGACAGGTCTGATAGACCCCCAACGGCTAGTTTTTCTAACCTTATAAAATGGGGCATTTGGGGGCTGTTTTCTTTAAGATTTTCAAGTGGTTTTTTCACCAGTTTTCTCAACTCTTTTAAGAGGTTTTCTCCACTTGTTTTAGAGCCAATATTTTCAATCAAAAGGGGAGTTTATCAAGAGTGTTTTAAAAGTGATTTCTTGAGTTTTCCTCCATCACTCTCATCCTTATTTTTCTCACAAACACTTGAGCAACACATTGACATATTCATCCTATAGGAGTGTTTTTGTGAGAGTATTTGTTGGTGATCAAAGTGTTTAGATCACCAAGATTTCTTTCTTGTACGTTGAGGAGGCAGACGTGTGTGTTCGCATTGTTTCGGGTCCTAGTGGGGACTCGGTGTTTCGGGTTCTAGTGGGAACTCTTTGTTTGAGGTGCAGCCTCGGCGAGCCGGTGGGCTTGCGGTGTGTACGGACTAGGGAGTCCGAGAGCTTGTAGGTGTTGTGGCACCAAGTGATCCAGTGGGATCGATTATAGTGGAAATCCTTCGTGTGTCGAAGGCGGGGATGTAGAGCAAGTGTGCTCGAACCTCGAAACAAATCCCTTGTGTTTGCGATTGCTCACTCTCTCTCTCTCTCTCTTACCTGTTTATATCTTGCATGCTATTATTGTGTTCATCTTTACATGCTTGATATTCTTTTGTGCTCATATTATATATGCGTGGCATTGTTTGCTAACACTAGTTTTCAACCAAGAGAGCCAACGCGGCACCTCAACCCATATCTAGGGGAATCTTGAGGAGTTAGTTCAGAGCCCTTGACGGGGAATTCGGCTACACTCTTGTGTTAAACTTGGTGTTTAGTGTAAGAAGTTTTGTTTAGGTCATAATAGTTTTTAATTCCGCATTTAGTGACCATTAGATTAGCCATCACCTATTCACCCCCCCTCTAGGTGATTTACATGATGGAAATCAGAGACAAAATCTTCTTCATACTTATTCGTCATCAGGATTTGTTACTCGGCAATATGTTTCCGTACATGCCAAAAATAGTACCGGTGTCGAGTAGTTAGAAAAACCATCTTATGGCATCACCGATCTGGGCATCCTGATCAGTAATAATTACCTTTGGTGCAACTCCGTGCATGCATTTAAGCCATTTATTGAATAGCCACACAAATGTATCCCTCTGCTCATCCGCAAGCAATGCACATCCAAACAAAATTGACAGCCGATGAAGATTCACTCCAGTGAATAGAGCAAATGGTAGGTTTAAGTGATTAGTCCTGTATGTTGTGTCAAAAATAATCACATCACAAAAACTCAGATACGAGGAAATTGCTCTTCTATAAGCCCAAAAATGCTTCTAAGTGTGCACGCATTGTCAACTTCACTTGCAAAGAAAAATCTGGATCGGACTCAGCTTTTTCTTAAAAATATTTGATGATCGAAATAAACTCATGGCCAATGTTACTTCTACGGTGACGAGTAAAATCAATAACTTGTTGTGGACTTACTTCTTCACAACTTTCTCTGTGATTCATTGCATTAACAACACGGAAAATATTTGAAGGGCGAATTCTTATATCAATCAAATTGCTCATAATGTTTCTGCTAATCTTTGATCGATGTGTCTGGTGAGAGTAATAGTGATGGACCTTATCCGAGCTTGATAATTCATGTGAATGAGAATCAACAAACTTGGTGACAACCCAAGATCTTCTGTCAAATAAAAAATGAAGACACACATGCATATCAGCAGGACACACTACTCTAGTGTCAATTCGACGGTGGACTGTAAGCCCATCTTGTCTTTTGTCACACTTCTTCACACCCTCCTTGTTGCAAAAATTTTCTGCAAATAACTTCATGAGGAGGCCTCCGTGACTAATCTATTCCTTTTCTTCTCATGCCAAAACCTCTGTTCCTTACATAAGAATTGTAGAAGTTGTATGCTTTATCATCCGTGAAAAACTATTTTCCTAAAAACATATTTAAGCTTCCAGACATTTCTCCATATGAATTCAGATTCTACAAAACAAATTGCTAAACTAAATAAAAACAAATAATTGAATATCACATGTCTGAACTGTTATAACTAAAATTGCGACCAAGGTCGTAGGTGTAAAGAAATATGTAACTTCTGAATAATAGACTGCGACCGTAGTCGCAGTTTTCCGTCTGTCTAGGTTTTTTAAAAACGTGAATAAGAATTGTGCAACTTTCTCATTAGTATATACTGTGACCTTAAGTCACAGTTCTTAAAATTTAGTGTATATGATAGATATAATTGACATGGACACGTGTCAGAACTATAAAAAATAGGACTGCGACTAAGGTCACAGTTATAAAGCTAGATTTGACAACTGGGAAAATATTTTTAATACAATTTTGATCGTGGTCGCAGTTAGTAAAATTTAGTGTATTAAATTAGTGGTCGCAGTTTATAAATTTTAGTGTATTAAATTAAATAGATGCGACTGAGATCGCATTTAACAAAACTGTGAAATTCTTTCTGAAAAAAGACTTTAGAACAAGTGATTATATTGTTCTGTAAAATGAAATCTAGGTCGCAATTCCATATATGATACACAAAAATCTTCTACATTTAAGAAATTGCGGGAAAAAATTGATAAAATAAAAACCTTTTGATCAGCATGCAAAGATCCCAACCCTTCAATACTTTCAATATTCTAAGAGAAAGTTGAACCAGATGATACATGATCCATATTTAGATCGGGAGATAGAGATCGCTTACGACTGCGACCAGAATTGGCAGGGGAAGTGGACTGCTCCGATGTCGACATTAAAATAAAAAAGATAAAAACCTGATCCGAAAATAACTATTTTCAGAAACAACTTTATGGTAGGAAAAGGAAACCCTAAATCTGAAAACGAGCGATAAAAGAAATAGGGAAAAAAATAATAATAAACAATAGCGGGACAAGTACCTTTTATCGAGGGGCATTTAGTAATTTAACTTATTTCAATAAGCAAGCTGCAACTTATTGGTGTGACAAATATTGTGCCACATCACTGCAGGCTGAGAGAGACTCTCAGCTGTCAGCTGATATATATATACAGAAATATGTATATCAGCCGACAGCTGAGTGTGTGAGAGTGTGTGTGTGTGTGTGTACACCCTCCGACATTTGAATACAAGATCAATTCTGTTGAGGTTGATCCATATTATTTCAAGCATCTATAAACAAAAAATCAAGTATTTTGAATACTTTTTAAGGCTCTCTATACACACACACACATGTACACACACACACACACACATATATAGAGAGAGATAGACTTGCATCCTTCCAAAAGGATTTGAGGCCGAATCCTTCCCACTCAAATACCAACACCCAACATTCGAATACAAGATCCACTTCATTGAAGTTGATTCATATTATTTCAAGTATCTATAAACAAAAATTAAGTGTTTTGAATACTTTTTAAGGTTCTCTATAAACACACACACACACACACATATAAAGAGAGAGATATAGACTTGCGTCCTTCCAAAGGATTTGAGGCCAAATCCTTCCCACTCAAATACCAACACCCAACATTCGAATAAAAGATCCACACCATTGAAGTTGATCTATATTATTTTAAGTATCTATATACCAAAAATCAAGTGTTTTGAGTACTTTTTTCACATGCATCAAGTAGGAAAAAATCGGACGGCCTAAATAGTGAGTTAGTTAGCTAACGGTGTAGAACATTTGAAACCTAATAAAATTGGTTTGTATGAGTTTTTAAATGTTTAGATCATAATCAAATGGTCGGATCGAGAATTTGTATGTCTAAAGACATAGATCTAACCAACTCGCTACTTTTGGCCGTCCATTTTGCGCCGCTCGATGGATGGGCAAAAAGTATTCAAAACACTTGATTTTTTGTTTATAGATACTTGAAATAATATGGATCAACTTTAACGGAATGGATTTTGTATTAGAATGTCAGATGTTGGTATTTGAGTGGGAAGGATTCAGGCTCGAATCCTTCCGGAATGACACAAGTCTCTCTCTATTTTGATTTAGGCCATCCATTTTTTTCCTACTTGATGGATGGGAAAAAAGTATTCAAAATACTTGAATTTTGATTTATAGATACTTGAAATAATATAGATCCACTTCAACGGAGCTGATCTTATATTCGAATGTTGGAGGATTGAATTTGAGTGGGAAGGATTATGCCTCGAATCCTTTTGGAAGGATACAAGTCTATCCAAAAGGATTCGAGGCACAATCCTTCCACTCAAATACCAACATTCGACATTCGAATATAAGATCCGCTCTGTTGAAGTTGATTTATATTATTTCAAGTATTTATAAAACAAAATTAAGTGTTTTGAATACTTTTTGCCCATGCATCAAGTAGAAAAAACAGACGGCCTAAATAATGAGTTAGTTAGTTTAACGGTGCAAAACATTTGAAACCTAATAAAAATTGGTTTGTAAGGGTTTTTAAATGTTTAGATCATAATCAAATGGCCGGATCGAGAATTTGTATGTCTAAAGACATAGATCTAACCAACTCACTACTTTGCGCTGCTTGATGGATGGGAAAAAGTATTCAAAACACTTGATTTTTTATTTATTGATACTTAAATAATATAGATCAACTTCAACGGAGTAGATTTTATATTCGAATGTCGGAGGGTTGTATTTGAGTTGGGAGGATTCAGGCTCAAATTTTTTGGAAGGACACAAGTTTCTCTCCTCTCTCTTTATACACACACACACATACACACATATACACGCACACACACACATATATACACAGTTGTGTAGTTTTGGAAGGATTCGAGCTTGAATCCTTCCACTTAAACAACAACATCCGACATTCAAATACAAGACCCACTCTCTTGAAGTTGATCTATATTATTTAAAGTAATTAAAAATAAAAAATCAAGTGTTCTGAATACTTTTTGCCCATCTATCAAGCGACACAAAATGGACGGTCGAAGTAATGAGTTGGTTAGATCTATGTCTTTAGACATCCAAATTCTCGATCCAGCCATTCGATCATGATCTAAACATTTAAAACCTCTACAAACCATTTTGTGTTAGATTTTAAATGTTCTACACCGTTAAACTAGCCAGCTCATTGTTTAGGTTGTTCATTTTTTCTCTACTTGATGCACAGACAAAAATTATTTAAGATACTTGATTTTTGGTTTATAAATATTTAAAATAATATAGATCAACTTCAACAGAATAGAGCTTTTATTCGGATGATGTATGTGTTTTCCATTATATTCGCAAAGGGGAAAACTTATAATAAAAAGAGTTGAGGAGCTAAATTACAAGTATTCTTAAAAAGATTACAAGTAGATCTCCTCAGAGATTCTGGAGAAGTGTGCCGATAGGAGTCTGGTCAGCGCGCGACCACTTTGTCCCTTTGACGATGCGAGCGATGAGATTCCCTTCTCGCCTGGTTCCGGGAATCAGAGAACAGAGGGTTGGTAGAACCCTCTTGCTGCTTCTCAAAATCGCCTTCAATTAGGAATTCCTTCTCGCCTGGTTCCGGAGATTCCTTGAGAAGAAGGACGATGTTAGGGTATCAACACCCTGGATAGAGAAAGCAATTATCTAAAGGTCTCTGAATTCGAGAGCGCATGGTGCGTTATGAAGAAGCCTCTGCTTGTGGAGTCCTCTTGTGTGTGTGCGTCTCAGAAAAGCTCTTCCAAGAAGTCCTCTCTCCCTGTACCCCTGATGGGCTATTTATAGGGAGAGTAAGGGTATAATCATCCCTTGAAAATATGGAAACAGATTGAATCGAATCTGTTTAAATCCAGAAAGTAGCCTTGCTGCGAGGCTAAGATCAGCTTCTGTGAAGCTAGAAATGGCAAGTCGGTTGATCCTCTTGATCTGTTTAGATCCTTTCCATATTGTTGAAAGATCTCTCCTGATCCTCTTACTCGTTTTTAAGAGAGTCAAGAGATTGTGGCAATCAACTGCCGAATTAGATCTCCGATTTGATCTTAATTGGATTTGATCTGATCTCATCTGGAGATTTGATTGGTCAAATGTTGACCATGGCAGACCAATAGCGGAGCTGCCCGCTTTGAGCTCGCAGCGGAGCTGGAGACGTTTCTGGCGAAGTCCGAAAGAAACCTTTCGGCGGAGCTGGAAGTCCTCTGTGGCGAAGTTGCAAGTTAGCTTCCTGGCGAGGCTTCGAATGGCTTCAGGCGAAGTTGGGTGATATTAGCCTCTCAAGCGAGGCTATCCCTTTGGGCTCATGTAATGCTAAGTGCTAGCATCTTAGACCTGCTGAGGTCTGTTTAGAAACAATCCGGGTTCACTGTCTGTTTGCTGGATCAGTGGAGTCCAAGTTGCTTCCTTGTCCCTCGAGATGGGTGAAAACTGGTCTTCAGCTCGTCTGTCACTTTGTCTTTTGTAAATGTCAACAAGTTTAAACATTGTTCGAACCAATAAGAATCTTGTCTTTTTTAAGTGTCAACAAGACCCCCTTCAAAGTTTTCGAAAGTAAGCAATGGCTCAGACTTCGGAATACTTTGAACTGCTTTGATTGATGGAGAATGAACGTCGCCATATTGGTTAAGTTCAGTTTCGCTTTAAATCCTGCTTTGGGATGTAGATTCACCGAGGAATCATGTAGACTCGCGTCTGGGTAGCTCCGCATCTGGGCTTCTGGAGATACGTTCGCCCTGGAGCGTTTGTCGCTTTTCCCGAGGCCAACTGCCATGGGCCGTTACGAGGAGGATTACTCCTTTCTTCGTGCTGATCGAGGGAGATATTCTCCGATTTGCATGTTTCTAAGGGAGGATATTCCCTTTCTTCAAGGCGCAATAAGTGCCTTTATGAGGGAGACGTTTCTCCCTTTGCACGGTTCCAAGGGAAGCCGTCCCTGTTCTCAAGGCGCAGTAAATGCCTTAAATGCGCTCGTGCTTCCACGCTTGAGGCGGCAGCGCTCAGGCCATGGGGCCTATAATAGGACACTTGAGGTCCTCTGAAGAGAGAAGTGATCTGCTCTTCCCCTCTTCTCTTGGTTGAGAGAGATACTCAGATCTCTGAATTAGTGGGAATGCCCACTCTGGTCATTATCCGGCCAAGGACCGGTAAGTCTTGATCATTCAACGACTTCACCGATTTTAGGGAATTCATCTCCCCTAATTCAGCTTTAGCGGCTGCTTTAGGGATTAGCTTCCCTTGTTCTCCATTTAACTGATCTGCGGAGAAGGATTTCAGCATAGCTTCCCAGCGAAGCTATCATCTTGACTTGGTCAGAGAAAGATCACTGTATGTTAAGTCCGCTGCACAGCAGAACTTGGGACTTAGTCTCTTCAAGGTTGAGCCAGTCTTGCCATATAGGTGAGGCTAAGACTGTGTCCCATAGGATCAGTCTGGCTTAACCGTATAGGCGAGGCTAGGACTTGGCGTTTGCTGAGCTAGCCCATCATCACTGTGCAAGCGAGGCTTATCCTCTGCTCCAATCGAAATCGGATTGCTTCGCCCCAAAGAATTCGGCTTTAGCGCTTTTGCAGTATCTTTTGTGTTTAACCACTAACTTGCTCCAATTTGCATTGCAGTGAGCTATGTTCGCCGATCTTGTGTCTTGATGAAAGAGACCGAAAAGTTGCCTTATGCTTCCCCAGTTGAAGCTTTACTTTAAGCAGGAGGAACAACTTAGGGCAGCTGGTGTGTGTCCCAGAGGCTATTGGCAGCCTCTTATCCGAGATGATTCGTTCTGAGGTGAGGCTGGTAGCCGCTTATCCGAGATGATTCACTTCGGGAAAGTGGACGTCACCTGTGAGATCACTGACATCATTGCCAACTTTCAACTTTGGTGATCTGGTCGGTTGGTGGCGGTAAGTTTTATTGCCAATCTTCATCAAAGATGATCCAGCTTTCTGGTGGCAAAATGTACCATTTTTGTGGAGAATTATAGCCGTGTCCTCTTGGCACAATTGGTTACGGCCTTGTGCAGGAGGAAGGCCTTTCGTGTCCAGTTGGTCTGGTCTGGAAGCAGATAAAACCACTTGTATGCTTTTGCGCAAATGATCTTGCTGAGCAACTAAATCTGTTGTATGAAACAAAACCTTGATGTAATATCAATGTACCTTTGCTCTTAAATCAATGGAAGTTTATCTTCTGCTCATCTGATCTTTGCCTGCCTTCATTGAGAATTTGGCCATAGCGGGGCTAAACTTTGTGCAGAGTTAAGGACAGGATCCTTTTTGAATGAGCTTCGCACGATGCTAGCATGTCGGCGAACTGTGCCTTTAGTGGGCTAAGGCAGCCTTTTTGGCGAAGTTCTTGATGAACTTGTGTGAAGTCCGCACTTCAGCTCATTGGCGAGGTTAAGCCTTAGTGGCTGAATCAGCGCTTCTCAGGAAGGCGCTTTAGGCGGCGTTTCAAATTAATTTGAAACGACAGCCTGTACTCTTTTCGAGGCGTCGTTTCAGGCGCTCATTGGTCTATAAAAGTCCGATCGGACTGTAGAGAGGACAGATCTCTTCACTTGAAATTTTAGAGACCTTTAGACTCTTCTTCTTCCTCTTTCCTTTCCATTAAAAAAAATTGAAAGCTTCCGCAGCTCTTCAATGGTGCCCAAGAGACGAGCGGGAAAAGAAGTGGCAACTTCTGCAGCGGAGGGCCCTTCTCCTCCTCTGGTCATCGAACGACCAATCGCCGGTAGGGAACTTTCCCTTTTGATTAGAGACTGTCGTCTCTCCTTTAAGGCCGACTTCTGGCTTTCCTTGAATAAATCCAACATGAGTCCAATTCCCTGATTTTACCTTGATTTCTTGATCGGGAATCCAAGAACTGAAGAGTTCTTCCTCAAGCTTCCAAGCGAAGTTAACCTTTAGGCGGTTCACATCCTGTTGAATGACAGGATGCGAAGCTATCCTTTGATATTTGACAGAAAAGGACCGTAATGCCCTTTTGACGAAGTTATCCTTCGAGGTTTTGTCACATCCTGTTGTTCGAAGCTAAGCTTCCAAAGCGAAGCTAACACTTGGATGTTTTCCTGCATCCTGTCCTCGTGTGGGATGCAGAGTTACACTGCAGCTGCGAAGCTAAGCTTCGGGACGAAGCTATCGTTTAGGCCAATCCTTGCTCAGAGGGCGAGGCTATGCCTTGTCAAATTTTGCGTTCTGATTTTATCCCTCTTTCGGCTGATAACTAATCATAGTTTCTCTTTGTTCCTGCAGTACACTATACTCCTGGTCCTTCAAACAACCTGTTCGGACGACCATGAGATAGGATGGAAATATCAGCTTGCAATTTCAAGGGCAGGCTTCTCTGTTCAGTGAGCGGAGTTCTCTCGTCAGAGATACGCTTATTCATGGTGGTGATCAATATACCACGAGGAGTATCCTGATCACAGCTCCCCTTGAAGATGTCGACCGTCGAATTTATAGGAAGCCCGATTTCATGTTCGGGGATGCCGCACCAGACCCTGACCACCAACTACATGCAGGGAAGGGCAGTGGATTTTCCAGTTGGATGGCGAGACTTGGCTATCTGTTAGTTCAGAGGTCGCGATGACATAACTGTTGAGACGCCACCAAGCCCGAAACCGGTCCTTGTCGGATCGAAAGATGAGACCTGTCTTTTGTAAATGTCAACAGGGCTCGGATTGAGACTTAGCTGTCTGCTGGTTCAGAGGTCGCAATGACATAACCGATTGAGACGCCGCCAAGCTTCAGAATTTGGTGATACTCGTCTTTTGTAAATGTCAACGAGTATCGAGACCTGTCTTTTGTAAATGTCAACAGGGCTCAAGGTTGAGACTTGTCTTTTGTAAATGTCAACAAGCTCGAAATTAAGACTTAGCTGTCTGCTGGTTCAGAGTCGCAATGACATAACCGATTGAGACGCCACCAAGCTTCAACATTTGTGATACTCGTCTTTTGTAAATGTCAACGAGTATCGAGACCTGTCTTTTATAAATGTCAACAGGGCTCAGGGTTAGACTTAGCTGTCTGCTGGTTCAGAGGTCGTAATGACATAACCGTTTGAGACGCCACCAAGCTCAAAAGGTGGTGATACCCGTCTTTTGTAAATGTCAACGAGTATCGAGGTTGTAGTGGAATTTGGGAGAAGTCTCGTTTTCACGGGGAGAAACGAGGGAATCACTGTCATAGGTTTAATGTTAACGTAACAGCGAAATGTATATGTGGTCTTACCATTCTATGGATGAGAATTGGTAAGTGACTTTGGAGGTCTCGCTCTCACGGGGAGAAACGAGGGAATCACTGTCATAGGTTTAATGTTAACGTAACAGCGAAATGTATATGTGGTCTTACCATTCTATGGATGAGAATTGGTAAGTGACTTTGGAGGTCTCGCTCTCATGGGGAAAACGAGGGAATCATTGTCATAGGTTTAATGCTAATGTAACAGCGAAATGTATATGTGGTCTTACCATTCTATGGATGAGAATTGGTAGTGACTTTGGAGAGGGAATCAAACGGGAACTGGTCCTTAGGATTTTAGCAAATCCCCAGCTGTCAACGAGTTTGATATGCCTTTACCAACTACCGTTTGAATTGGGCTAGCCATGCTATTCCCCTCAGCACGATGAGTTGTCGAGGACTATTGTTGGGCTTAAAACCTAACATTTTCCTCTGTCCTTAATCGTTAAGGATATTGGATCATCTGGTTAGCGTATGTGTACCTTGATTTCCCTTTGAGATAACCAGTATACGGCCAGATTCCTATTGGTTTATGGTTGTGTGATCTCGATTGGAGGAAGAGAAAGGCTCTCTTTGTGTGTACTTTGGACACGGAGATCTTGATCAGAGGTGTAGTGTTAACTTGATCATGAGAAGGATTCTTGATTAAGGATAATACTTCTTTAAGAACTTGCCATTGATCGGCATAATGAGTAGGTCGCCATCTGAAGTCATGAGGCGGTATGCTCCGTTTGAATAGACTGTTTCTATTACGAACGGTCCTTCCCATTTAGGCTGAAATTTGCCTTTGGTTTTGTGTGTCATAATCATCGTCGTCTGACGGCTAAAACCAGGTCTCCTTTCTGGAAGACTCTCTTTTGACCTTCTTATTGAAGGCTTTTGAAATTCGAGCTTGATACAGCTCGATATGTTGCTGAGCTTGTAGTCGCTTCTCATCTAGGGCTTCGAGCTCTTGAAGACGCAACCGATCATTGTCCTCTGATGTGATCTTAGTGGTCGAGCGACTCGCAATGACGGCATCTGAATTTTCAACGGGATGACTGCTTCGCACCCATATACTAGGGAAAAAGGCGTATTGCCTGTCGGTGTCCGAACTGTGGTCCGGTAGGCCCAAAGACATTCGCCAAGCTTTTCGTCCCAATCTCGCTTGTTCGAGAGACGAATTTCTTGAGTAGCTTGATGATCATTTTGTTGAATGCTTCCGCCAAGCCGTTAGCGGCGGGATTATAGGCAGTTGAAGCCACATTCTGAATTCGGTATTTATCGCAGAACCGATAGAATACTTGACTGATGAATTGGGGACCGTTGTCGTGGATGATCCGCCCAGGGACACCAAATCGATAGATGACATGGTGTTTGATGAGTTAACCACATTAGAGGTCTTGACTTCAGTTAATGGTATAGCTTCCACCCACTTTGAAAAGTAGTCGGTTATTGCCAGGATAAACCGGTGTCCTTTTGTCGAAGAGGGGCTGATTGGCCCTACAACATCGATTCCCCATGCTTCAAATGGCCATGAAGCAACAGTCGGGTGGAGCAGCTCTGAAGGCTGGTGTATGAAATCCGCATGAATCTGACATGCTTTACACCTTCGTGCATATTGGATGGTATCGGCTATCATAGTTGGCCAATAGTATCCAAGTCTGTGCAACCTGTCCTTAAGTTTTGGACCTGGCTGATGAGCTCCGCAAATGCCGTCGTGTGCTTCTTTAAGCACTTCCTGTGCCTCTGAATTGGAAAGGCAACGGAGGAGGAGACCGTCATATGAACGACGGTAAAGTGTCTTCAAAGTTGGATCGTAGTAGAAACGGAGAGACCTTCGTTTGACGGACGCTGCTTCTTTAGGATCGTCTGTAAGCAGACCGTGCAAAGCATAATCAATGAGAGGAAAGCGCCAATCTCTCGGCACAAGATCCGTGAGACATTATAGACTTCTCGAGTTCTTAGCATGTGCTTGGAGCACACAAGATGTCGAGTTGCGACTGTGAGGTGATACTCGGTGTCGGCTGGCAAGGCTAGTGTTTGTTGCTAATGCAGTAAGAGCGTCCGCCTTAGTATTTTGAGATCGAGACACATGCCCGATATAGAAGCCTTCAAATAGGTTGGCCAATTCAACAACCGTGTGATAATAAGGCACCAAGTCCTCATGGCGGACTTCATATTCGCCTTTAACCTGATTGATGATCAGTTTTGAATCGCCATAGGCTTCGAGATAGCGTACCCCCATTCCATGGGCGAGTTGAAGACCGATGAGCAGAGCATTATATTCTGCTAGATTATTGGAGCATGATTCTGTCAGAGAAAATGCTCTGGGCAGGACATGATTCTGTGGGGAGATAAACACAACCCCCACTCCGGCAATAATCTTGCCTTTAGGGCCCATTCGCGATGCTCCATCAAAGAATATCAGCCACACTTCCTCTTCTGAGGTTTGCATAGACTCGAAGACTTCATCAGGGATATCTTCGTGAAGTTTTGAATGTTCCGGAACTGGATGAGCAGCCAAGAACTCTGCAAGGGCCTGGCCTTTAACCGCCTTCTGAGGGGTGAAGATCATGTCGTATTGAGATAATAAAAGTGCCCACTTAGCCAATCTTGAATTCAATGATCCTGGCTTCATCATAAGAAGACGCAATGGTTTACTCTGGAGATGACATGTATGGTCTGGCCGACCAAATAATGTCGTGTCTTCTGAGCAGCAAAGACAAGAGCTACACTCTTTCTCGATAGGGTTGTAGCGAGATTCCGCTCCTATGAGAGTTCTGCTCAAATAATAAATGGCCTGCTCGTGGCCATTGTCGTCCTTTTGAGCGAGAAGGGCACCGAGGGAGTAGTCCAGAGCTTTTACATAGAGCAAAAATGGTTTCCCTGATGTAGGGCCACTAAGACTGGAGGCTTTGTGAGGTACCTCTTGATGTCTTCATAAGCTTCCTGACAAGCTTGATCCCATACGAAGGAAGCACCCTTTTTCATGAGTCGGGTGAACGGTTGACAGCGGCCTGAGAGATTTGTAATGAATCTTCTGATATAAGCCAACCTGCCTTGCAAGCCTCTGAGCTCTTTGAGATTCCTTGGTGGTGCATGCTCTGGATGGCTTTGACTTTGTCTGGGTCAAGATGAATCCCTTTTGATGTGACAATAAACCCAAGGAACTTGCCACTTGACACTCCCAAGAAGGATTTTGTCGGTTCATTTTCAGTTGATGAGCCCGCATTATGTCGAACATCGTTCTCAGGTCACGAAGATATTCATTCTTGTTGCGGCTTTTGACGGCAATGTCGTCGACATAGCATTCCACCGTTTTTCGGAGATGATCACGGAAGATCGTACTCATTGCCCGCTGGTAGTTTGCTCCAGCGTTCTTCAGTCCGAAGGGCATTACAGTGTAGCAGTATACCCCCAATGGTGATCAGAACGAAGTATGCTTCTCGTCATCGGGATACATCTTAATCTGGTTGTATCCTGAAAAGCTGTCCATGAAAGACATTCTTTCGAACCCGCATGTGTTGTCAATCATGACGTCGGTGATGGGCAGTGGGAATTCGTCTTTGGACAGGCCGTATTGAGATCACGGTAGTCGATGCATATCCGTATTTTCCCATTCTTCTTGAGGACGGGGACGATGTTAGCTACCCAATCTGGATGTTGTTCCTCCCGGATGAAGCCACATGCAATGAGCTTGTAAACTTGGCTTCAATAGCTTTCATAATGTTCGGGCGAAACCGACGTTGTTGCTGCTTGACTGGCTTGACGTCGGGCTTGATGCTTAGACGGTGCATAGCGACCTTGTAGGCTGTCTAAAAATCACTAAAAGACAAGCCATTAAAAAGCAGAGTTTCAAGTTCTAGACGCGTGGGCTCGACACCCGCGTCTCAACATCAGGGCGCGTGGGCTCGACACCCGCGTCTCAACATCAGAGCGCGTGGGCTCGACACCCGCGTCTCAACATCAGGGCGCGTGGGCTCGACACCCGCGTCTCGGTTATAACCGCCCTGGTTATGGGGTCAGTCGCCGCCCACATAGCGGGGAGGTCAACCCCTCGTTGTAGAGCGTTTTTAGGGGGCACGTTCACCCTGGAACCCCTATAAATAGCCCCGTCGCTATTAAAGAGGGGGTCGGATTTTCTTTAGTTAGACGACAACAAGACAGAGACAGGAGAAAGAGAGCTAAACTCTTCAACAGCTCGCTGCGTACGAGTTGTCCTTTGCCTACCTTTTCTTTGAGAGTTTTGGTAGACAAGAGCTGTGTTACTCCTTCTACCAACCAAAGAGAAGATCCCTGACGATCCCGACGGTCATCCGTCAACGGAGAACAAGATTCACTCTCCACCGCCACACGAAGAACCAGCATTAAACAAAGGGAGGATTCAAGACTCAACATCCTCCCTCCCTTGTAACTGGAAGGGAAACAGTTTTGTTGTAATTTTTCATCTGATTCAAGGAAATTTTACAGCATCTCTTTTCTTTTTTCCGGCGCGTACAAGAGATGGCGACTCCGCTGGGGACTACATTTGTCACTGATGAGCAAATCGTGGCACAAGGTGACGTCCTCCGTAAGGGGAAGATGGTCGAATCGCTCATTGTCAAGTTCGACCAGGCGAAGTACGAAGAGTTTCTCTCTTCCGGCTCCAAGAGCCCAAGACCCGCGTCTGCCGCCGGGTCTCGACGGGGAATGGCCCCGAGGCCCGATCTATGGGCTCTCTCGGGCGCTGCTGCTGCCAACTGTGCCAAGCAAGGTACACGCGCCAACGCCTCTCAGAAGGCCCGCGTGGTCCCAGGCACAACTGCCTTTGCGACCAACCGCGTGGCACATAACACCCGCATCAGCGTCTCTCAGGAGACCCGCGTGGTTAAAATCTCTGATGTTCAGCATCAGGATGTTATTGGTCTCTCTCCACCTCCGCGACGCAAACGGAACGCTGAGCGTCGACAGAGGAGACGTGCGCGTCAGCTGCAAGTTGGAACCTCTGGTTGTCTGACTGAGGCTGGACGCAGCATACAAACTGGCGCCTTGCTCGCGCCCTGCGAAGTCCACGTTTGGCGGCCCAAACGCGAGATTCCTTCAGTTAGGTCCTCTGAGGACCAACTCACCAAACGCCAAGGTGAAGCCTCTGCGCCTTGTCAAGCACAAGAGGCACGCGCCTATAGACGTGGGGCCCAGCAGCCCACTCTCTCTCAAGTGTCTCTACCCCGACACACCAAGCAGCAACGCAACAGGCGCGTCTTGTCTCACAGAGACGCCAGACGCGCGCTGAACAGCTGCGGCGCGAGAACCGCGTCCCTGAAGCCTGTGTCCAGGATGTACGGCACATGGATGCCTCCCATCTTCGACGTTGCGAGGCTAATCTTTTTAATCCCCCTTCCATGGATTTGAGGGATTATTTGACGAAGAAAAGAAGTGCCAATCAGGCCACTTCGTCGTGTTGCTGCCAACGGCTCATCCATATGCTCTCTGAGTGCCGTTGCGGATCAGGCGTACATCAGCAGTCTTTAGTCAGACAGCTGACCCTGATTCCCCCGTCAGCTAAAAGAAGACGCTCCCACAGAAGGAGAACCTTCTCTGACATTGAGTACCCGGAGCTCACTGCGAATATGACAAGCAGGAGCAAGGAAAAACAACCTGCAGTCAGCTCAGATTAGTCTGACTCTGAACTGGAAGGGGTGTATCAACACACTCGCACCCGGACTGGGGCCGTTCCCCCAATTGACTATAATGCCTTAGCCCATGGCATTAAAGTGAATGATTCTCACTCCGCCGTAGCGGAATCGAGGGCTTCGAACTCTTCCGTCGAGAAGGAGACCTCCGCCTACATGACAGGCACTCCTGAGGAGACGGCTAAACGTTTAGAACAGATCCAGAAGGCACAAATGGATATGATTCTTTCTCAGCAGGAATCTATCAACTCCCTCAAGCAGGCGATTGCACAGCTGCTCGAAGACAGGAGGAGGTCTCCTCCTAAAAAGTCAAAGGGCAAAGGGAGAAAGGGAGAAAGTTCATCTTCCGAACCTTCTGAGGAGACGCGGCGATCTACTTCCGACTCGTCCAAGTCCTCGTCGCAAGTAAAGGGCGACCAAGACCCGGGGAAGGCTCATGCTAAAAGAATGAGTCAACTGGAGCGACGCCTCGAGGCCCTTGCCAATCGCAAAGACCTCCAAGAAGTAGGAGTGGTCCGGCCCTATCCGGCTGAGTGGGACTTAGTTTCATACCCTCCTAAGTTCAAGGCTCCAACCCTCCAAGCATTCGACGGGAAGGGGTCACCCAACCAGCACATCTACTACTTCAAATCCCAAACCGGGAATGTAGTAGACAACGATGCTATCCTGGCGCGTCTGTTCATCGGCACCCTGAAAGGTTGGCCTTTGAATGGTTCATGAAGCTCCCAGAAGGTTCTATCAAGAACTGGGCGATTTGGAGAAGCTGTTCTTAACACGCTTCTTCGAAGATGACTCGGAAGTCACGATGCCCACCCTTTTGGCTACTAAACAGCGAAAGGGAGAGTCCGTTAAGTCTTTCGTGGAAAGGTTTCGGAACGTGGCACTCCGGTGTCCAAGCGGTATGACCCAGGCCACCCTGGTGGAAACATGCCGCCACAATCTCCAAACCTCACTCCTTGCTCAAATAGGAGTTGCTGAAAGCCGCACCTGGAAGCAATTAGTCCAACAAGGTGAACAGACTGAGGAGATTGTCGCCCGCGTCAGAGCGGAGGAAGGTAAGCCTAGGCCGAAAAGGTCGACAAGGCGTGCGCCAGACACATCCCTCCAAACAAAGCGAAAGGATAATTTGGCAACGGAGACCAAATCTCCCGCCAAACCTCAATCAGGCAAGGCGAGTGGCTCTTCAAGCCAGCCACGCGCCAACAAGCAATATTCCTTCAAGGAGGAACATGTCGATTCGCTCTTTAAACTACTCAACAAGAGCAACCGACTGAAGCTCCCTGAAGCTCGGCGCCCCGAGGAAGTCGGCAAGACCGACAATCCCACCTATTGCTTGTACCACAGGATGCTGGGGCACCCTACCAAAAGCTGCTATGTCTTCAAGGACATCCTTCAAGCTCTGATTGACGTGGAGGTGTTGAAACTCCGACCAAAGCAGAAGAAGGTGACGGCTAATGTGACGTCAGTTCTCCAGTTCGGAAGACAACCCCCGACACCCTCTAGAGTAGTCCCTATCCCAGAGGAGAGCTGAGAGTGGTCAACACAGACCCTCACCAGCAGCAAGCGAAAGGCTTGGTACCCGTTCCTACACCTCAAGGGGAAATCATGTGGGTCCACCCTGACCTTGTCAATGAACAGCAATGGACTACTGTGACCAACAGAAATCCAAAGGCAGGCAAAGGCCTCATCCTGCAATGTGGTGGGTGCCTCCTCTCAAGAAGCCGAGACTGATGTTCCCTCGTTAACCGACTCAGAGGAGGAAACAATAGTCTTGGCCGCAGAGCCCAACCACCGATGGCGGGAACCCGTTCGGGACAGCCGTACTTGAAGCAGTATGGCGAGATGGCGGTAGTCCCTCCACAACCAGCTGCAGAACTAACCAAGCCCTCCACAAGACAACATGTGGAGAAATAAAAAGAAACTCGGTTTTCTCGAGTTCTTTCGAAAGGTATGGCGGAAGGATCCATGACACCTTACCGCTTTGATGTCCTGGCTCAACTAGCCAACATCCCGGCATGCATTACCTTGTATGAACTTCTTAGACTATCAAAGTCGACCAGAGAAGCTCTACAAGAAGCTCTGGCAAATGCCGAGGTCTTCATGACCCAGGTGCCGAAGGAGGAGGATGTAGAGGATTGCCTCCACACCTCCCCAAATGCTTCCTGCATTACCTTCACAGCAGATGATATGCAGGTTAAAGGGAAGCATGATCGACCCCTGTATTTCACAGGGTATATTGGATCGTCTGAGGTGAACCGCATTCAGGTAGATCCAGGGTCCGCGTTGAGCATCATGCCTCGCCGGGTCATGCAACATCTGGGCATTCCTACTCATCGTTTGAGCCCTACTCAGACAACTATCTATGGGTTCAATGCCAACCAGACCCGTCCGATGGGAAAATCAAGCTCAAATGCCAGATTGGAAGCCTCAAGTCGGAAGTGACATGCTACGTCATCGACGCTGACACTTCCTACAATCTATTGCTGGGATGACCGTGGATTCACCGCAACTCCATCGTTCCCTCCACTCTCCACCAAGTCATGAAATACATTGACGGGAGTGGAAAGGTGCAGACGTTGATTGCCGAAAGGTATCCGTTCAAAGGGGTCGAGAATTATTTCACCGACTCTTTGCTGTACCAAGATCCGTGGAGACGGATGAAGTCCCGCGACCAGAGGAGCCAGACTCTGGTAACGAAGCTGACACCGAGCCCGAGAGAAGAGTGTCTGTGGGAGTTAGAACCACTTGTAAAGAGCACTAATAAGCTCGATGTTGATAATACCACCGACGATGTAGGCGGTTGGTATATTAATGAAGATTTAGATTTTGCGTATTTTTCTGTGTTTGCTTCTGATTCAGTACCATCAGACACTAGCACCGAAGTAGACGATGACCCCTGGTCGGCAATAGATGCTTTGACATCGTTGCATGTACCAGTGAAGTCGTCCTTCGAGACATACCAAGATAATGGTATGCGCAAGAATCTATATTTATGGTTCCAGCAAGACGGAAAGGCCAAAACTATTCTTTTTGGGTGAATCTCGTCTGAACAACGCCCCGCGAAGAATCGGAAGGCGAGGAGGATTCCCCTCAGTTCGGTCATTATGAACCAAAAGCACTCAAAATGATGAGATGCATGGGGTACGACCTGGCCAACAGACCCGGTTGAACTTCGGCAAAGGAAGGAGGACGCTGCTTCGATCCTTTGTGCCGAAAGGGAAGGCCCCCGATTATTATCATCAGACGCGCCGGGGTTGGGCTATGTATCAACTCCGTCCCATCAGCCTCCGATTCTCAAGAATCGTCGAGCAACGATTACTCTTCAGACACATCATCTTGGAGTCAGATGTCAGTGTCGGCAACATCTTCAAGGAACTTTCAGTGAACATGGTTTCGACAAGCCACCTGGAAGATGGAATGAAGAATGATCCAATCTGATACAGATCCTTGGATCAAACATTTAATGCTCTTTGGGACACTCGCTTTGAACAGCGCGAGCCACCCACAGAAGATAAGGTTGTTCAGATCACCTAGGAGATGAGGCTAACCCTAAGCCCATCTTCATAAGTGACGGCCTTGTTTTCCATTATGTTTGCAAAGGGGGAAAACTTACAAATAAAAGTTTGAGGAGCTAAATTACAAGTATTCTCAAAAGATTACAAGTAGATCTCCTCAGAGATTCTGGGAAAATGTGCCGATAGGAGTCTGGTCAGCGCGCGACCACTTTGTCCCTTTGACGATGCGAGCGATGAGATTCCCTTCTCGCCTGGTTCGGGGAATCAGAGAACAGAAGGTTGGTAGAACCCTCTTGCTGCTTCTCAAAATCGCCTTCAATAAGGAATTCCTTCTCGCCTGGTTCCGGAGATTCC
This sequence comes from Agave tequilana, assembly GCA_038442645.1. Taxonomy (NCBI): domain Eukaryota; kingdom Viridiplantae; phylum Streptophyta; class Magnoliopsida; order Asparagales; family Asparagaceae; genus Agave; species Agave tequilana. The sequence goes on along the minus strand of JAVJIF010019066.1, from coordinate 8,377 downwards.
TTGAGAAGAAGGACGACGTTAGGGTATCAACACCCTGATTAGAGAAAGCAATTCTCTAAAAGGTCTCTGAATTTGAGAACGCGCGGTGCCTTGTGAAGAAGCCTCTGCTTGTGGAGTCCTCCCGTATGCATGCGTCTCTCCTTGATTCCTCTCCGTCTCTCTGTGTTTTTGTCTCCTTGTACCCCTGGCGGGCTATTTATAGGGAGAGCAAGGGTATAATCGTCCCCTTGAAGATATGGAAACAGATTGAACCGAATCTTGTTTAAATCTGGAAAGTAGCCTTGCTGCGAGGCTAGGATAGCTTCTGCGGAGCTAGATTGGTAGGTCGGTTGATCTTTCTGATTTGTTTTGATCCTTTTCATATCGTTGGGAGATTCTCCTTGATCCTCTTACTCGTTTCAAGAGAGTCAAGAGATTGCGGCAATCACCTGCCATATTTGAATCCCGATTGGATTTGATTAGATTGAATCTGATCTCATCAGGAGATTTTGATTGGTCAAAGTTGACCATAGCAGGCTGATAGCGGAGCTGCCCGCTTTGAAGCTCATAGCGGAGCTAGAGGCAATCCTTAGCGAAGTCCGAAAAGAGGGTTTTCGGCGAAGTTATCAGTTAGCTTCCTGGCGAAGTTGGATGATGCTAGCCTCTCAATCGAGGCTATCTCCTTGGGCTAATGTAATGCTAAATGCTAGCATCTTAGACCTGCTGAGGTCTGTTTAGAAACAATCCGGGTTCACTGTTCTGCTTGCTGGATCAGTGGAGTTCAAACCGCTTCCTTGTCCCTTGGAGGTGGGTGAAAACTGGTCTTCAGCTCGTATGTCCCTTGTCTTTTGTAAATGTCAACAAGTTTAGACATCGTTCGGACCAATGAGAATCTTGTCTTTTTTAAGTGTCAACAAGACCCCCTTCAAAGTTTTCGAAAGTCTGCAATAGCCCAGACTTCAAAATACTTTGAACCGCTGTGATGGTGTGTGGAGTATGAACGTCGCCATGATGGTTGAGTTCAGCTTCGCCTTCAATCCTGCTTGGGATGAATTTGCCGAAGAATTGCACTGGTTCGCGAGTAGCTTCGCGTCGGGGTAGTTACGCGCCTGGGCTTCCAGAAATAAGTTCGCTTTGGAACTCCTGTTGCCTTTTCAAAGCCAACTGCCGTGGGGCGGTTACGAGGAGGATCATTCCTTCTTTGCGCCAATCGAGAGAGATGTTCTCCGATTTGCACGTTTCCAAGGAGGATATTCCCTTTATTCAAGGCGCCATAAGTGCCTTTTATGAGGGAGACGTTTTCCCCTTTGCACGGTTCCAAGGGAAAACGTCCCTTCCATCAGGGCGCAATAAATGCCTTGAATGCGCTCGTGCTTCCACGCTTGAGGTGAGAGTGCTCAGGCCATGGGGCCTATAAATAGGACACTTGAGGTCCTCTGAAGAGAAATGTTTTGCCTTCCTTCTCTTCTCTTGGTTGTGAGAGTTACTCAGATCTCTGAATTAGTGGGAAAGCCCACTCTGGTTGTCTAACCGGCCAAGGACCAGTAAGTCTTGATCATTCGAAGACTTCACTGCTTTTAGGGAACTCATTTCCCTTGATTTAGCTTTGGCAGCTCGCTTTAGGGATTAACTTCCTTGTTCTTCATCTTGCAATTGGCTGCTGCAGAGAAGGATCTCATCATAGCTTTCTGTGAAGCTACCATCTTGGCTTGATCAGTGAAAGATCGTTGCTTGTTAAGTCCGCTGCGCAGGCAGGACTTGGGACTTGATTCTTCAATAGTTGAGCCAGTCTTGCCATATTGGTGAATGTTGAGACAGTGTCTGACTTTGCCATAGAGGTGAGGCTAGGACTTGGCGTTTGCTGAACCAGCCCATGGTTGCCGTGCAGGCGAGGCTTATCCTCTGCTTTGACTGAAGTTGGATTACTTTGCCGCCGAAGAATCTGACTTAGTATTTTTGCAGCTCTTTCTGTGCTTGACTGCTAACTTGCTCCAATTTGCCTTGCAGCGAGCTATGCTTGCCAGTCTGGTAACTTGATGGAAGAAGCCATAAAATTGCCTTATGCTTCCCCGGTTGAAGCTTTACTTTTAAGCAGGAGGAACAATTCGGGGCAGCGGGTGCGTGTCCCAGAGGCTATTGGCAGCCTCTTATACGAGATGATTCGTTCTGAGGTGAGGCTGGTCGCCGCTTCGTCGGAGGTGATCAGTGAGATTACTGACATCGTTGCCGACTTTCAACTTTGGTGGCCTTCGTCGGAGACGATCCACTTCAGGGGAGTGGGCCTCACACCCGTCAGATCCGTGGCATCAAAACTAGTTCCCATTATAGGTGATCTGACGTGTTGGCGGCGATAGGTTTTTATTGCCAGGCTTCAACAAAAAATGGCCTGGCAAGACCTGCCATTTTGTGGAGAAAAATGACCGTGTCCTTGTGGCACCACTGATTACAGCCTTATGCAGGAGGAAGGCCCTTCCTGTCCCGTTGGTTTGGCCTGGGAGCAGATAAAACCGCTTGTATGCCTCAAATGATCTTGTTGGGCAACTGAATGTGTTTGTATGAAACACAACTTTGATGTAATATCAATGTACCCTTGCTTTTGAATCAATGAAAGTTCATCGTCTGATCATCTGATTTTTGTTTACTTTCACTGAGAATTTGGCCATAGCGGGGCTAAAAACTGCATGCGGAGTTAAGGACATAGTCCTTTCTTTGAGTGATCTTCGCGAGACTGGCATGTCAGCGCCTTTTTAGAGGGCTAAAGTAAGCCTTTCGGCTAAGTTCTTGAAGGATTGTGCGAAGTCCGCACTTTAAGCCAGGGCGAAGTTAACCCTTAGCGGAATCGAAGCAGCGCTTCTCGGGAAGGCGCTTTGGGCGGCGTTTCGAATTAATTCGAAACGGCGGCATACGCCCTTTTCGAGGCCTCGTTTCAGGCGCTGATTGGCCTATAAAAGCCCGATCGGGCTGAGCAGGAAAAGATCTCCTTTTTCAGAGAAATTTCTATCTCTTCCTCTCCTTCTTCTTCCTTCTTTGCTTCAGAGTTCTTTGAGAACCCTTACATTTCTTTGATGGCGCCCAAAAGACGAGCAGGGAAAGAAGTGGCGACTTCTGCGGCGGAGGGCGCTCCTCCTCCGTCATCGAGCGACCGATCACCGGTAAGGAATTTTCCTGTCTGATTAGAGAGTGGTCTCCATCTTTTGGAGCCGATACTCGGCTATTAGGACGATCAAATATGATCTGTCCTTATCAGGGACTCGTTTCCCTTCAACTTCCCTATTTTGCTTGCACCAGGGAAGTAAGAACTGAACAGTTCTTCTTTGGGCTTTCGCACGAAGCCATAACTTGGGCCATCTCCGTACTGTTTGAGGAAAAGGATTTGAATAAGTCCTCTCAGTCATGATGACTTTTGACCATAATGCCCCTTTGATGACGTCAGCCCTTAGGGCTATACCACTTCCTGCTTTAAGCGAAGTCGGCGTTTTGGATATTTTCTGCAAAGATGCAGTCTTATCCATGAAGTGAAGCTTTTTCAAAGCTATCGCCTTGCAGGCCCTGCTTGCTGGGCGAGGCTATGCCTCAGTGAATTTTTAAGCTTTCGCATCCACTTGATTGGTGAACTAATCATAACTCATTTCTGTTTTTGCAGTTCATTACGCCTCCGGCCTTCAGAACAGTCTGTTCGGTGTAGCCAGTCGAGCAGGCGGAAGCATCAGCTTGCAGTTCTATGGGCAGGCTTCATTGTTCAGTGAGCCGAGCTCCCTTGTACGGGATACGCTCATCCAGGAGGGTCATCCGCAGGCCATGCGGAGCATCTTGACTACGGCTCCTCTTGAAGATATCGACCGTCAGGCTTACAGAAAGCCTGACTTCATGTTCGGGATGCTGCACCAGATCCCGATCGCCAGCTACAGGCCGGTGAAGGCCAGTGGATCTTCCAGTTGGACGGCGAGAGATTCTATCTCCCGTCCGCTAAGCGGCATTTTGCTTTGTCTTCCTTTGCGAGCGCAACTCAGGCTCGGAAGATGGCGTGGGGCGTGAGCCTAAACGCCGAGTCTGTAAGTGTCGGGAGGTTGACATTCCAGTCCGGCTACTTGAGGGCGGGCCATCCTCGTAGCATAATGGGACTATACCCTGGGAAGGTATCGCGGGACCTTCCAGTAGGAGAGAACCCAGCTGCGGCGCCGACCTTTGGCACTCAGTTCTGCGAAGTTGACGGGAACTACCCCGCCACCGATTTCAGGACTCCCGGTTGGGTCCACCCTCCTAGATCGTGGTGGGCGGAGTTGACCAACTATATCCTCACTCATTTTGAGGGGGACTTAGAGAGGTTAAACCTCCATGAGGCCGTCAGGGCGACCTGCTACGGCATTGAGATGAAGGTGGCGTGCTTCTACGCCATCCTTGAGTTGTATTGCCCGGCCTCGGGGACTTTCTTCACCCCAGTTGGTGAGTTGGGCATGGCCCTGCATGAGATGCGGAGATCTCTGCTTTGCCCTTCGGGTCTCTTCCATACGGAGTACTTTCCCTGTGAGGCGGAGTTGGCTATTCTGGAAAAGCAGGAGCCTGCTCTGCTCGAGACATATCGGGAATTGATGTGCCATTTGCACATTTGCTCCAGCATCCACACTGGTGGCAAGGGTAGCTCGAAGAGCTTGAAGAGCTGGGGGAACTACTTGTTCCCGGATATGACTAGTGCGCCTGAGGCAGCTCATTGCGGAGTTGCTGAAGAAGACATCTTGGCAAGGATGGAGGTGCATGCTGAAAAGACATCGTCGTGGCAGAAGAAGATGGTCCTCTCGGGAAGGGTGACGTTCTTCGGAGCTTTCATCATCAGGCCCGTCGGCCTAAGTCTCGGAAGGCGTTGCTGGCCGGCTTCTTAACCATCTGGTTAAAGAAATGTGTCGTGCCTTCTTCTTCGGGTGACATCGTCCATCCGACTGTGCTGCTGCCTGCCGTTCGCTTGGTTCATGGCCACCGTCTGGGTCTTCTCTCGCCATGGTGTGTTGTATTCAGAGGGGCCTTCGTGCACTGACGGAGGCTTTCTGCAGGCCAATGGCGTCAAGGCGAGGGAAGGGTGCCGTCCTGCCTTGTGACGGACCCAATCCTAGGGTAGGTTTACCGTACACCTACTTGATGGCGTGGTTCGCCTTGCACTGTCCCAGTTTGATTGGAGCTGGGGAAGACCCTCCGCAGGGTGTTCAAACGGCGCTTCTCCGTCGCTTTGAAGGCCGTTCGTGGCAGAAAACTTATGTGGCCGAGGCCCGTAAGTTAGTGCGTCGTTATGACGCTTATAGCCTGTTCCGTTGTTTTCCTCGCCTGCGGGGTGCAGGATACAACGAGGAATTCTGTGATGTGGAATCAGGTCGGTCTCCCATGAGTCGGGGTGTTTTCGAGTGGCTGGTCTGTATCCGGCCCTCGCATTTGCTGTACAGGAGTGGGGATACCTGCTACCTGGAGCCCTACGTCCCGAGCCGGTTTGCCCGCCAATTTGGGTATGACCAGTTGTATGTGGGCAACCCCAATCCGGACCTGGCTTTCATGGGGAGCCTCATTGATGGGGCTCGTGCTTGGCGGTTCTTTACCGCGGATGACACTGGAGCGTGGCTACGCACGCCGCTGAGGGATCCCGGCCTTTGGACGACCCTGTGTTTCTGCCAATGGTATGCAGCTTCGAACTCTACACCTGCTGGGTTTAATGCCAAATCGTTCGGGGTGTGAAGTTAATTTCTCATCGGATGAGGCAGAAGGCTTCTGATAAGATGGAGGGCAAACGAGTCCGTGTTCCTGGCATAGAGGAGTTCATCGCTGTAGATGACAGCGGGGCTTCTGATGCGGGGAGCCCTTGCTTCGAGGCAGAGACGAAGGCTGATGCCCATGAAGCTGATGCTCGTGAAGCCGGATCTGGTGTAGTGGGACAGCTCCCTCACAACATGTGGAGGAAGTGGAGGAAGAGGACTCTGATGTCCACTTCAAAAGGAAGCGTGGGAGTGGATCCCGTAGGAAGTCGTCGGCGAAGAGGCCCCGTCGCCAGACTCCTATCATCGTGGTAGAGGGTGAGCCTTCTGCTGCGCCTCCTTCTGCTGCTCCATTAGTGGCTGAGCCGTCGGTTGCTGAACCGACTACTGGTAAGATTGGCCTCCATATAATATGCCTTCAGCGCACTTTAAATAACTCATCATTTGCTTTTTGTTGCAGGCGCTGAGGCAGTTGGAGAGCAAGGGGAACACTATGATCCCTGTTCACTTATGGAACTGCAGCTGGTTCCTTTGCTCGCTCGGAGGAGTCTGGAGGTGATGCGGCTGACTTTGGCCTTTCAGGCGCTGGGACTTCTAAAGGAAGTCCTATGGCCTCCAGCTCTATCGGTGGTCTGCGGAGGAATCGGCGAGCGGGCCGGCTATCCGCGTTGAGTCTGGTAAGAACTTTCCGATGGGACTCCTGGATTCTGATGCGGCTGACGAGGTGACATCGGCCTTCGGTAAGACTAAGATCTCTTCTTGTTTGCTGCATCCTGCTTTTTTTTTTTTTTTTTTTTGACCTGGCTTTATTGCAGGTGTTCGGCCCTCAAGATACGTCGGCTTTGAAGGAAGCGAGGCCTCCTAGGAGGTTAGAGGGCGAGTCGAGTGCTTCGACCGCGGCGGATGCTGCTGTGTTGGACGCGCTGTATGGCGACTTGCCTTCTTATCAGCCCACGTCAGCTGAAAGGCGAGAGGCTGAAGGGGCGGCAGTCCCGGAGGTATCCTCACTCCCATCACATCACCGAGTGAGGTGCCGGTCATTTTGCCCAGTGCGGGGCTGAGGGTGATCGTGGACCCTAGTTCCCCGACTTTGATTGTCGAGCCTGCTGTTCAGGAGGTGGTTGCCAGTCCTTCCTCCACGGTGGCTGGCGTGCTGGTGTCGCTGAGGACTCCGCCGAGGTCGCCTTTGGCTTGCCCTGCTGCTGTCGATGTTCCCGCTTCTTCTTCTGCGGCGGTGTCGACTGGGATGGTAAACTGCTCCGAGGTTGTCTCAAGGGTTGATGAAGCTGAGAATGACTTCATCGGTAATTGGTCGACAGCTTCTATAACAGCTTGGAGCAGACTATCGGTCTCGTCTTGAAGGGCTCGCCTGTGCCGTTCTCGAAGCTGAAGATGGTCCTCTCCCGTGACATTGAGTGTATCCGGGGCTTTGAGGGGTACCATCAAGCTGCTGCTTTAGAGCTCCTGGTAGATGACCTTGAGAAGGACGTGGAGGAATGGCGCCATTTCCATCGTTCCGACGCAGCGTCTTTGGCTGATGAACGGCTCACACGTCTTGTCGCCCAGAGGCGCGAGGCTCAGCTCGCCGCTCAAGAGGCTGCTGAGGCTATCTCCTCTGACTTGAGGTCCTTGGAGACAGAGGAGGCAGAGGTTGGGAGTGCAATTGACGCTTCCAACAGTGCTCTTCTTGATGCTGAAGATAAGGTTAAGAGGGCTGAAGAGATGATCCGGAAGGCAAATCTCCTCTTATCCAAGGCTACACAGATGCGTGATGAAGAGTCTGCGCGGCTTAAGCAGCTCAGGGCTCGAAGTGAGGAACTGGCGGGCGCAGAAGTCGTCACAGAGGGCGACTTTGGTGGAGGTCGAGGCTCGTCTGGCTCAGGCGGTGGACTTCGATGAGGCTGAGCTAAGGTCACAGGCGCTGGCCCAGGCTGCTGATGACAGGAGACGAGGCTAGCTTCGCTCGGAGATCGGATCCGATCTTATCATGTACGCCTATAGGCTCCCCCATGTATCCCATCCTTTGGCTTTAATATAAGATTTTCCTTTTGTCTTCTGTTGTTTGGATAATGAGACATGACTGTCTGTTGGTTCAGAGGTCGCATGACATAACCAATTGAGATGTTGCCAGTCTCGAGGTTAGCCCATTGCGGGGCTAAAAGGGGAGATACTTGCCTTTTGTAAATGTCAGCAAGCATCGAGATTGAGACTTAGCTGTCTGCTGGTTCAGAGGTCGCAATGACATAACCAATTGGGCGCCGCTAAGTTCAATGGTGATGAAACTTGGCTATCTGCCAGTTCAGAGGTCGCAATGACATAACTGGTTGAGAAGCCACCAAGCTCAACAATGAGTGATACTCGTCTTTTGTAAATGTCAACGAGTATCGAGACCTGTCTTTTGTAAATGTCAACAGGACTCGGGATTGAGACTTAGCTGTCTGCTGGTTCAGAGGTCGCGATGACGTAACCAATTGAGACGCCGCTAAGTTCAATGGTAGATGAAGCTTGGCTATCTGTCAGTTCAGAGGTCGCAATGACATAACTGGTTGAGAAGCCACCAAGCTTCAAAATAGGTGATACTCGTCTTTTGTAAATGTCAACGAGTATCGAGACCTGTCTTTTGTAAATGTCAACAGGGCTCGGGATTGAGACTTAGCTGTCTGCTG
>JAVJIF010019065.1:0-100044 GCA_038442645.1 Agave tequilana | reverse complement strand
GGGTCCCACGCTTGGATTAAGGATAACCATGATGATTGTGATAACTAAAAATATTAAGACTGGGACCGTTAAATAACTCTATCTCCAATAACTGAAGTAGTCAAGACCAAATTATGATATCCAACTAAACCTCACCTGTTTTACCATCATTAAGAATAATCAAATCTACTAATAATGCCACTCAGATATCACTTATATAACTACCATCATGAACCAGTCCAATCCAAGATTTAAATCTAATTATATTCTAAATTTCATCACTAATAGTTCCAATCTCAATCAAGATCATAACTAAGGAGTGGGACATCCTCAGGTACTTGAAATCTAGAAAGTCTCGGTATCCAAGCCTCGATGTCAATAAACATCATTACTTATATAACTTATCAGTGAATATATTCAAATAAAAACTTGTAACTAATAATTCAAAATCAGTATTATGTATTATGTGATAGATCAAATCAAGGTAAGGTATTCTCTCATATGATCAGAACCCCGCTTTATTGATCTCATCTAAATGCGAATCAAGATCTCATGTAAATCTCAAGTTGAAATCCAGCATCCAGAGAAAATAATCTTCTAAATAAGGTAACATCTTATTTAATCCATCTTTATTGTCCAAATGAATTCTCGTCTAAAAACATCATCGAATAAAAGTTCGATAATACCTCAAATAAATCTACAAATATGAACCAGGCTAATCTCAAGATCAATCCAAGTCACAGTCTAAAATGTACGACAACTAGCCTAGAACCAAAAGTAATAATCTTCCACACATGCAATTATGTTGACATATAAACTAACTAAATAGGATGAGCACTCACCGATGTCTCATGAAGTAATACAGGTAATCACACTGGTAAAATAAGTCAGGACAGTCATATGAAATGATACATGTAAATATAGATGCCTACTGACAATAGTAAATAAGAAAATGATACAAGAACAAACACTCACATGAAATGACGCAATTTTGAAATCGAATCGCGTCTGGTCTTCACCGTACGAATCGGTATCGTTCTATGGATCAGTTTTTGAATCACCAGTGTAGTGGCTCTATAGTGAATACGAATCTGGATCTAGTCTGAGTTTCCTGTTACCGAATTTAGATTGCACGAACGAGTCCGAAATGTTATAACACGTAACCAAACACACAAAGAGGAAGGAGGATCAACTCATACCCATAATATACTCACATGTGTACCCATACAAGTATGTCACACGTGCACACACTACGTATATACCAAAATATATAATATATATGAGTATACACGTACATACATATCATAATACATACATACATTCATACACCCAGGCATTCACTACACACGCATGTAAATAGTTTTAACACACACACACATAATAATAATTTTACACACTATTTATACACACACATATATCCACAGCACACATGCACACAATATAACACACACCTACTAATACATGCACACATAATACATGTAAACACACCTACACACACACACACACTCCCACCCATCAAATAAACACGCACAATATAATTCAACACACACATGTAATTACTTTATACAAAGGAGAAAAACCATGCAAAGGATAGAGAGATGTAGACCTGAGAGAGTGGCGGAGAGAGACCTCACGATCACGGGGAGGCGCGGCTTGGAGCTCCAACGCACCTGCAGAGTACGCGGAGGAAAACGAGGCCGCCGGAGGTGATTCACAGAAAAAATTGGTATGTCACGGAGGCTCGCGGAGCTCGCCAGAGGGGGCTTGAGGCTGCTGAGCTCAGCCTATGGGCTGCGCCATGGAGGGTTGGCATGGGCGTGGAGTGGAAACTCTGGCCATGAGAGGGGTGCGGCATGTCCGAGGTGGTTGGGTGTGCAGGGTGTTGTGATGGGTTGTGGTGGGTGGCGGAGGGCAGAGGCACAGCAAGGGAGCTCCGGTGTAACACTTGTCTTAACTAATCACCTTTTTTTTAACATTTAAATGCTTTAGGGAGGTGTTATGGAAACAAGTATTCATGTAAGATACTTATACTATACATTATACTAACATATTAGTATGTATATATTAGTATGTATGTATATGAATTTATATACACACATGCATGTTGACTTTTTTACCATACCACCACCATACTTGTGGTACAAGTACTTCATGAAGGGAGATGGATGGGGACCTTGCTTATAGGTGTAAGGTATAGGTGTAGGAGATGGTGTTGGGGGGGGCACTTGTCATGATATCTTTGAAGGGAATGGAGTATAAATAGGAGAGAAATGAAGAGAAAATTTCATTTGGCAACACCCTCTCTCTCTCTCTCTCTCTCCATGTGTCCAACTCTAAATCCCCTTCTTCTTCTCCCTTTTTGCAGCCGGCCAAGGCACCAGCAAACAGCCAAGTTTTTCCTCCATTTCTTCACTTTCTCTCCCACACACACACACACTCTCCTCTCTCACTAACTCTTCTTCCCTTACTTCCTTTATACTAAAAGGCTTCCTTTACCTATTTTACCTCCTCCAAAGACCAAATAGAATATGGTAAAGTGGTGATCTAACATCACCATTAGAGGAAATCCTTGAAGACAAGGTTGACCTAGGATAACAAGTTAGGAGGGTGATATTGGTTGAAGAAGGTAAGCAAATCCTTAAGACTACACCCTCTTATGCTTTTTAAGCTACAAACTAATCATGATGTTGTTATTATGACCTTGTAGACTCTATTATAGCGAGTGATCAAGCGTGAATAAAGGGATATTCTCTACAAGGGTGAGTAGAACAATCCGGACCCTCGTATAATAGTAGGTAGTATAAAGCTTGAAATAAAGTAGAAAATTTCTAAGTTATAGTGAACGTAAAATATTATGATAATGCATGTGTATGATTTATAGATTTTATGTGTACATAATCTTATGGTAATCATGTTGTAGCTATTTTCATGTATGTTTAACATTGTGTATGATTGTGTGTATACATGGTAGTCAAACCACATGCCTTTTTAGAGAAATAGTTCTATGGATAAATATGATACTTGATGCTATGCCTATAATTATGGCTACGCATATATTAAGATGACATGATATGTTGGTTATCTTGAAAAGACTTGCAAGTTGTTAATTTAACAAGTGGTTACTTATACATGTTAATGATTTCCATAATGTTGGCATCATGTAAGTAAAAAATCATGAGAATCATTTATGTTGGTATTGTTTTATGAATCCTTATATGTTGTTATTACATGAAGGATATGATATTGCATGTTTGGAGGAAGGGACTGGGTTGAACCAGAGGTGACTGAAGGGGAGAATATTACGATAATGTATAGGAGGTAGGAACCGGGTTGAACCGGAGGTGATCGAAGGGGAGAATATTGCGTTGAATAACGTATAGGAGGAAGGGACCCGGCTTTAATCGGAGGAGACCGAAGGGCGAGTTATGATATTACTATCCTATACCACCTGGGAAAGGCCAATGTGGTGGCTGATGCCTTGAGTCAGAAATCAGGAGGAATAGTGGTCACTCTGATAACTCACCAAACAAGGTTATTAAGAGAACTAGAAGAAATGCAAGTAGAGGTGCGAGTCACTGATCGATCTAATGCTAAGTATCAATTGAATCAAGTAAGTATTCAATTTGATCTATATGACAAAATCAAAGAGGCCCAACAAAGAGATGCTCAAATAAGAAAAATTATGAAGAAGGTACTAGAAGGAGAACTCAAGGAGTTTCAAATTGAAGATGATGTACTGAGATTCAGACGCAGATTATGTGTGCCGGATGTAGCAGAGATTAAGGAAGAAATAATGTAGGAAGCTCATTGTACCCCGTATACAGCTCATTCGGGGAGTACAAAAATGTATCAGGATCTACGTCATAACTTCTGGCGGGATGAAATGAAAATGGATATTTCCAATTTTATTCACAAGTGTTTAGTCTGTCAGCAAGTAAAAGCAGAGAACATAAGAAGCCTCAGGATTGCTGGTACCATTACCAATTCCTGAATGGAAATGGTCTCACATTGCCATAGATTTTGTTACTAGACTTCCTCGGACATCCCAAGGACTATAACAGTCTGGGTTGTGGTAGATAGACTTACTAAATCTGCCTACTTTCTTCTATCCGAATCAATTATTCTATGGAAAGACTGGCTAAAAGTATATATCCGAGAAATAGTTAAACTGCATGGAGTACCTGAGTCCATTGTATCAGATCGGAATCCTAAATTTCAATTTAGATTTTGGAGGAGTCTGTCCGAAACTATGGGCACTAAGTTGCAACTCAGTACAGCAGCACACCCCAAACAGATGGACAATCAGAGAGAACTATTCAAATATTGAAAGATATGTTGAGGACTTGTGTATTAGATTTTGGAGAAGTTGGGACAACTATTTACCTTTAGTAGAGTTTGCTTATAATAATAGTTATCAGCCCACCATTGGTATGCCTCCGTTTGAAGCATTGTATGATAGAAAATGTAGATCACTGATCTGTTGGGAGAAAGTTGGGGATAGAAGGATATTCAGCCCCGACATAATTTAAGAAGCCACTGATAAGATCAAGTCAATTAAGAAAGGATGAAAGCAGCCCAGAGCAGGCAGAAAGCTTATGCAGACAATCACCGCGGACCACTGAAATTTGAGGTAGGGGATAAGTTTTCCTGAAGGTATCTCCAATGAGGGAGTGAGAGCGCCGGCAACAAGAACAAATCAGCTCCTAGATATGTTGGATCATTTGAAATATTGGATAGAATTGGACCGGTTGCTTATCGTTTAGCCTTACCTCCTGTTTTGGAGAGGATGCATAATGTATTTCATGTCTCTCAGTAAGGAAGCATATACCTGATCCTGACCATATAATCTCCTATAGACCTCTGCAAATACAAAAAGACATGTCATACACGGAAGAGCCAGTGCAAATCTTAGATCGCAAGGAGAAACAATTGAGAAGCAAAATTATTTCCTTGGTCAAGGTTTTATGGAGAATCAAAATACAGTATAGAAGAAGCAACTTGGGAGCTGGAAGAGGAGATGCGGAAGAACTATCCACAATTATTCCAAGGTACGTTGAGTTTCGAGGACGAAACTTCTATAAGGAGGGTAGAATGTAACACTTGCATTAACTAATCACCTTTTTCTTAACATTTAAATGCTTTAGGGAGGTGTTATGGAAACAAGTATTCATGTAGATACTTATGTAAGTACACCTAGAGGGGGTGAATAGGTGTACGGCTAATCTAATGAAAACAAAATGTGAAAATTAAAACTTAAATTGCAACACACTTAATGTAACCAACGAGTGTAGCCGAATTCCGGTGAAGGCTTTGGACTTAACTCCTCTTGATTCCTTTGAATAAGAGTTGAGGTGCTATATGAAGCTTCGTGGTTAAACACAAGTGAGGCACAAAATAATCACAACCAAGCATATAAGTATGAATAAGCAATATGAATGATGCAAGGCACAATGTAAAAGAGAGAGAGTTAGAGAAAGTGATCAACGCAAACAACGAGATATGTTTCGAGGTTCGAGCACACAGCTCTACCGTCCCCGCCTTCACACAGAAAGATTTTTACTAACTTGTCCACACAGGACTCCCACACAGGGAACCTCCACTGAGGATTTGGGGCAAATACAATTGGGAGTATACAACTCCTCTCTCAAATACAACACAACCTCTACACTTAGAGGCTAGACAAAGCCACCACAAATCAACCTCACAAATGAGGATGGGTACAAAGACAAACAACCAATCAACCTCTCACTAGAGGGATAGAGCACAAAGTCACCACTCCAACAATCAACCTCTACGCAAGAGGGGTAACACAAATTAGGAGGATTTACAACTTAGTGATAATAAAGACCACAAACTAATTCTTTTCCATAAAACAAAGATCCTATAGAGAGGATAGAATGATAAGCTCAAGTGTGAGAAAACAAAGTGTTTTGCACAAAGAAAATCACTTGGAAAATCTCCAAATAGATATAGAATTTTTAGACAAAAAACAAATTCCCAAAAGACTATTTTCTTTGAATTACAAACACATTAAAAACAAATGAAGATTGATCTTTTAAACCAAAAAACTCTTTTGAAAAAACTTGCTCTAAAACACTAGAGAAGATCAGAATTTTAGCGCTTAAAAAACTTGTTAAGAAACAACTCAAATGTGGGGGATTTATAACCCCCACAAAATTCTGCCCATTGGCTGGAAGAAGGTCAAAAATGACCTTCCGGTCGACCAGACGGTCGATTGGCTAACGTCAAATTTCTGACCGTTGAGCCTGCCGGTCGACCGCCCGGTCGACCGTGCCCAGAACCAGAGAGCAACGGCTCTCTGGCCGGTCGCCGACCCGGTCGACCGGGCCAACCCGAGAGTGGGTTGACTTCATTCGGTCGACCGCTCGGTCGACGGCCAAACAAGCTGGCCTGCGTGCACATCCTTGTGCACGTCTACCGACCACTGGTCCGGTCGATCGTTCCGGTCGACCGCCAGGGCCTGGCAGATCTGATTATAGGATTTAAAACTGGTCTTTTTAGCTTAAATAAAATCCCATAAAGTCTCTAAAAATCTAAAAAATAGTTTTCAGTATAATATTGATATATAAACATGTTTGAGTAAAATCAAACATGTTACAAACATTTTGAACTATTTTTGTAACTTAGAAATTTTGCCGAAAACCAAAATCCGTATTTTTCAAAACTTAGATTTTGAAATGGAAATCCGATTTTTTCAAAACACATCCAAATACAAAAACATGAAATTTAAACAACTTTTAAGCATGTTGTATATGGATATAATCCAATATACATGAAAAGAATTATATCAATGTTTTTGACTTAAATCTAAAAATATGTTTTGTTAAAATACAAAACTCCAAACTCATAAAATAGACTATCAAACTAAGTTTATTAAATAGTTGAAGCATAGATGTATATAGACAAGTCTAATATACATTAAACCATGTAAACTTGTTTTGATTCTATGTATTCATGAAATCAAGGTCGGTTAAACCAAAAACGAAAACCAATAAACATGAAACTTGAAAACAAGTGGTGTGTGTTGTGAACTTGAGCATATCACACTATCTAATCTTTAACAATGGATCTAAACTATAAACTAAACAATGTACCGAAGTCTTCTTATAGAGCGCCCTCTCCAAGTCGACTCGATCCAAACGTAATCCACGGAGCTTGACTCCAACGAGTGCTAGATATGAACTTTGACGCTCGGGCTCTTGAATCACCACGTGAAAGCTCCAAAATACCTTTGTTGAAACTATCACCTACAAATATCTTGGTTAAGTATCTGAAACTAAATATCACAAGATTATTAGTAAACTATAACTACATGAGTTAATCATCATGAAAACCAGAGTGGAAGCCTCTGGGCCAACAATCTCCCCCTTTTTGATGATGACAAAACTCATGGAGTTATATATGCATGGATTATAGTTAAGCTTCAAGGAAGCTCCCCCTTAACTCATGCATAACAATAAAATATAAGATATGCAATGAATATTAAACATGAATATGCATAAACATGCATAATGAAATAAACATACTCTTGATACCAAAATTTTAAAATAAATTACTTTTCCTTTTGTTTAAAATAAACATGTTCTTAAGTATCAATTGAAAATGTAAACTTAAAATATTACTCTTGATACCAATAAAAATTTCAATTGAAAACTTTATCAATAAAAGCAATAAAAGCTTTTTGATATCAATCAATAAAAACTCCTGATACCAATTGAAAGATAATCATAAAAACTTTTGATACCAACAATAAAAATTTTAACAAAAGTTCTTGATACCAATAACCAAAACATAAATATGTTCTCTTGATACCAATATCAACAAAACATCAAAACATAAAACAAATTCTCTTGATACCAATATGAAACAAACTTTGATATAAACTTACAAATAAACAATAAACATGCATATAAACTAAAATACTTCTCCCCCTTTTGTCAATCATCAACAAAAGGGTTAAAGTAAACAATAAAACAATGTTTTCCCCCTTTTTGTCTTAAACAAAAAAATATCAATAAGGGGTGAAATCAAATCAAAACTTTATGATACCAATTGAAAAAAAATATCAATTTAGTGCATCATGATATCAATTGAATGATGTAAACATATAGGTAATCTTGATATCAATTGTAAAGATTAGTACCAATTTGAAAGTAATTTTTCATTAGGAGCATATGATACCAAAAAAAATCTCATTTTTCAACATAAAGTGTGGGAGTAAAATACCAAGGTAAACAAAACCAATTGAAAAGTAATATGATTTTCTCCCCCTTTATGAAATATCAAACAAAATGATGCATAAGCCTGTATAAGATATCAATTGAAACATAATCAATTGAAATATAATAGTCATTTAAGAAATCAAACTTAGCATAACTAAAATTTGTGCTCAAAGATATAGAGATATAGGGCCTGTTTGTTTCGTTGCAAAACATCGCAAGTCGTAAGTCGTAAAATGAGAATGGAAAAAGTGAACTGTAGCAGAGAAAATATATTGTGTTTTACGGTGTGGTTGATAAAGTGAAGTGTAAATGAAAAAGTATATTGTGTTTTACGGTGTTTGGTTGATAAAGTAAAAGTGTAAATGGTAAAGATATTGTGTTTTACGGGTTTGGTTGGTAATGTAAAGTGTAAGTGGAAAAGTTGACCACAAAATTAACTGTAGCAGTGATTTAAATATTATAAATACTATAAATTAAATCTACTATTGCAAATTAAATTATATTAATAAATTGGAGATAAAAATTATAATCTTAATATTTTATTTATAACAATAATATTAATAAATATTAGTATAAATAGTAAAATATTACTAAAATATTAACTAATAAATAATATAAAAATTTAAGAAAATCTAAAGAACATAATAAAATTTTAAGAATACTAATAAAATACAAATATTAAAAATCTTACAAAAATAATAAAATATAGTTATAATATTATAATATTAAAAATACTTGAAAATTATTATAATATAAATTTTATTATAATATTAAAAATCTTAAAAAAATAATAAACTATAGTTATAATATTAAAAAATACTTGAAAATTATTATAATATAAATTTGTTTTATTATAATATTAAGAAATATAAAATTAACAAAGTAAAAATAATTATAATAATAATAAAATTATCATTATAGTATTATTATACTGAATTATTATTACAATATTAACATGATAAAATATTAATATAATAATAAAATTATTATGATATAATAAGTAATTTTTTATATTAAATAATAAATAATTGAATATATAATAATTTTATATTAAAGTATAATATTGTTATATTAATAAAATATTAACTCTAAATAAATAATAAAAAATGGAATAAGTATTAATAAAATAATAAAGTATTAAATAAAATATTAATAAAAATATTAAATATAATAATAGTTAAATATTAAATATTAAAACAATATTAAAAACAATAAAAAAATTAAAGATTAAAAATATAAAATAATTAAATAATTAAATAAGAAATTGAACACTATTTAAAATATTAAATATTTAATAATATTAAATTATATATTGATTATCAAGTAACTGTTTTGAACTATAAGTGTACTACAAGTGAGAGTTACATGACCACAAAATTAACTGTAGCAACTGCAAGTGAGAAAATATGAGTGTAAAAGTGATATTTACATGACCACAAATTTAACTGTAGCAACTGCAAATGGGAAAAGAAGAGTTGCATTTTGCAACTTATTTTTCAGCGAAACAAACAACGGAAAATGGAAAAGAAGTTTTTACGACTTGCGTTTTGCGGCGAAACAACACGCTTATAGTAAGCACAAATAAAAAATATATATGTATGAAAAATTGAATACCAATATAAATTGATACTATTTGAAGTGTAAGAATACATATATAGAAACATATATGAGTATACAAAAAATAATGTCAATAGTAATACCAATTGAAAAGATCCAATGATACCAATTGAAAACATAATAAGATCAAGTGTATAATTCATACTTCCTACCACCATTTTCATGCACATGTTTTAAAAGAATTTTCAATAATAAACAAACAAGGCATGGTCGCCCAACCAACCGCCCTTAAATGGGTAGGGGTTTTTCAAAAATAAGTTTGAAAATATAGTATGTTTGAGAAGCTCTACCATAATGAAGAATACAAACTAGTTATAAGAAAATCTTGTAAACTAGTACGAAATCCTTCAAGTAAGGAATAAGACAAAAATATATTCCATAAAACATGAAAATCACTAAACCAATATCACTCAAATTCTATATAGCACATATAATACTCATAAAAACAAAATCATGAGAAAACATCAAATAATATGAGTGTACAAGTTTTGTGAAAGACATAGTCATGGAAATAGGCAATGAGCTCAATATGAAATTCCTTAAAAACATGAATACAAGAAAATCTAATTCATCAAAATAATTTAATCTTCAAGGCATATGTATGTCTTGTACAAACTAAAGTATACATACATATCCAAATATGAACGAGTCCACAAAAGTATATGCATAAAGGCAAGTGGCTCAAGGATGTATATGTATAACTATTAATTTAGACAAAATAGACATATACATGAAATTAAACGTAAACATGGAAAACATGTAAAAAATAGGAATACAAGTCAAATGGATGAATCATCAAAACTAGGTTATACTAGTACATCTAATGGGTACAAATGAGCGTTCAAGCACAAATATATAATAGTCTACTTGTAGCTCACTAGTTGTACAAGTATATATCCAAGTTTTAATGAAAACTAACATCTAAACATGTAATCAGAACATGAAGCATAGAAATCAAAAAAAAACTCATATGATCATTATGGCATATGCACATGCATTAGATCTAGGACATACACATTAGTTAAACTAAAGTGAGAACACTAAATATGGGTCCATATAAACATGGGTGTCTCAAATACTAATCATGCATGTCACAGGACTAATAAACATGGCATATGACATAATGAACATTAAAATAAGACATGCTATAAATGAATAATCTAAAAGCATGCAAACATAAATAAGGAGTAAGAGATAGTTACCAAAACCGTGATGGCAACTCTCTATGTCTCCAAAACGAGGTGGTCCCCCACCAAACTCCCTTGAAAGTGATGCATCCATATAGTCCTCTTTAAGCTCTGAACGCATCCATCTCAAGGCACCATCACTCTCACGTCATGTGAGAGCCCACACCTACATCAAATACAATAGGAGTGGTCTTTGGTACCCATACTCTTTTGGGTCCATTAGGGTTAATTCCTTTCCTAACCCAAACAAATTTAGTTGCTAAATTTGAATCATGTATACGATCATAACAAAATTTAGCAAGGTGGCCCTTACGTCCACAATGTGTACATGTGCACATATGAGCATACATCGTGTTATGGGAGTGAACGTGGGAAGCATGTGTATGCCGTGGTTTGTGTGCATGCATAAGAGGAACTTGTTTCTTTTGAAACATAGATTCTAACTGTGAGTGGTTCAAAGCACAATGGTTCAAAGTGGAGCCCAAACAATCAACACTCTTCTTAAGCATAGATATATCATTTTCAATTATAGAAGAAGAGGTGCATGCGATAGGTGAGCTAAAATGTGAAGCTACACTAGCATGACAAACATGAGAATCTAAATCATTTTTCAAAGAAATATTTTCATTAGACATCAAATCCAATTCCTTTGAAATAGAAACAATTTTCATTTTTAAAGATTCATTTTCTTTTGCAAAAAAAAATCAAGTTTTAAAGACAAGTTTTCATTTTTCTTCAAAATATCATTACAATCATTTTTATTTTTTAAAATCTTGTTTTCATTTAGGGCCAGATCAAGTTGGGATTTAAGTGAGTCACGTTCACTTGAAATCTCATCCCTTTCTTACAAAGCAATCTCAAGTCTAGAAGATAAATTTTTTACTTTCTTCTTTTAATCCAAAATTATCCTTTTTCAAAAGTTTATATTTTGAAATCAAATTTTCACAATTTTTGGCAAGTTCATCATTCAAGGCTTGTGCATCCATACACTCATTGCAATATGAACTAGTACTAGCATCTAGTTGAGTTTTTCGAGTGTACCTCAAGGGAGTCATTCCCTTGGACCTTGAAGCAACGTTCGTCGGACTCGTCTCGACTAGATTTCCTCTTCTTATTGATAAGCGTTGGTAGCTCAGGAGATGTCAAAATGTTCCATACTGCAAAAGCGGAATCATAGTGAGAAAACACATGTAAATATTTTTTATCAAGAGATGCTCTAAGTGCCTTTAGGGCTAGTGCATTGGCCTCGATATGCTTGCTATCATTAAGGTAGGATTCCTTGGTAATGGCAAGGTAAACTTTGTAACCTAGGGCTTTTAAATGACAACTCATCATAACCTTCCATATATTAAGTCTAGAGATATCAAACATGGTGTTGACACTCTAAAAAAGATAAGATTCCTAACTAGCCTGAACAATGTCTAACTTGTTAACATTTACAAAAGACAAGTGACAGACAAGCTGACGACCAGTTCTGTACCCATCTCTGAGGGACAAATCAGCAACTTGGATTCTACTGATCCAGTGAAGCAGACAGTGAACCCAGATTGTCTTTAAAGAGACCTAAGCAGGTCTAAGATGCTAAGTTAGCTCAACACTTAGCATCACATGAGCCCAAGGGGATAGCCTCGCCTGAGAGGCTAAGTTTGTCCAACTTCGCCTTGAAGCTGTTCAAAGCTCTATCAGTGAGCTAACTTACAGCTTCGCTTGAAGTAACTCCGCAGAGATTTAGCTTCGCTCGAAGCCACACGCAACCGCGCAGAAGGATGTTCGGTAGCTTCGCCACAGATGTTTATCCAGCTCCGCTGAAGAGCTTTCTTTTAACTTCGCCAGATGCTCCTTCCAGCTCTGCTGTGAGCTCGACGTGGCAGCTCCGCTGCGAGTCTTTCATGGTCACCTTTGACTAATCAAATCTCCAGATGAGATCAAATCTATTCAAGATCAAATTTAATTGAGATCAAATCTGAGATCAAATCAGGCAGTTGTTTATCATAATCTCTTGACTCTCCTAAAACAAGTAAGAAGATCAGGGGAGATCTTTCAATTATTTGGAAAGAATCAAAACAGATCAGGAGATCGACGATGCCTGCTATTCCTAACTTCGCAGAAATTGATTCTAGCCTCGCAGCAAGGCTACTTTCCAGATTTAAACAGATTGACTCAATCTGTTTTCAGATTTTCAAGGGACAATTATACCCCTACTCTCCCTATAAATAGCCCACCAGGGGTACACGGAGAGAGACACACACACGCGCAGAGGCTGAAAAACAGAGAGAGACGGGTAAACAGAGATCTATTCTCTTACTTCTAAGAATTCAGAGAACTACTTCTCTAATCAGGGTGCTAATACCCTAAGATTTTTCTCCCTCTCAAAGAATCTCCGAAACCAGGCGAGAAGGAATTCCCAAGTGGAGGTAGTTTGAGAAGTAACAAGAGGGTTCTACCAACCTTCTGTTCTCCGATTCCCTGAACCAATCGAGAAGGGAATCCCATCGATCGCATCGTCAAAAGGACAAAGTGGTCGCGCGCTGACCAGACTCCTATCGGCAACTTCTCCAGAATCTCAGAGGAGATCTACTTGTAATCTTTTTTTTAGAATACTATAATTTAGCTCCTTGACCCTTTTTCTGTAAGTTTTCTCCTTTTGCAAAATCAATGGAAAACAAGATGGCGACTCCGCTGGGGAACGAATTCTCCACTGTTGAGAATCAGTGTCACAATGCGACGAACAGACCTTTGGGTCTACTCCTGAATTCAAGGAAGCCGGTGTAGCCAGAGCCCCTCTGCCTAAATCTTCGAAGCAAGTCTCTATGGAGATAGATGGGACTCTCTGCGAGCCTACCACGCTCTTCTGGCGCAACAAGGAAGCAGGCCCGCAATGCAAGGGCCAGAATCTTCAGCCTGTTACCTTTAAAAACCTAGTCGTTCACTTCGATCAAGGAAAATTCGAAGAACTCCTCTCTGGGGTTGGTCCAATGCTCCATGCACGAAAGCATAGAAAGGTCTCCATGGCCAAGGTTTCAGATCAGAAACCGGAGCAGAATCCTTCCGACACCTCCCAGCCTCGCGTGTGGCTAGTCAGGTTTCCTGCGAACCTAAGTCTCCTCTTTCAAACCAGATGTGGAGGCCAAAGTAGAAGGCTCAGTATGAAGCCTCAGGTGTAGCTATGCCACAAGTTCGTCTCTCTCGCGAAGAAAAAGGCAAGATGTCCGCCTGCTTCGTCGAGACTATCAGCCGCGAAGTTACGACGGCGACCACGCCTTCGTCTAATTCAGGAGCAGTAACTCCTCGCGCCAGCCTCGTTCTTATGAGCGAAGCTACTGATGATGTGCCAAGCACAGTACCTCAGGGTACGTATGATGTTCGCAGCCGCGAAGCTGGAACCAAAGCACCACGGTGTGCTTCGTTCCCCAGTTCTTCAAGTACTAAGCTCGCTCTTCACAGCGAAGCTAAGGGATTGCCCCAAAGTGCTGACAGCGGTGTAGGCTGTCTAAAAATGACTAACAGACCAGCCATTAAGGAAGCAGAGTCTCAAGCTCTAGACGCGAGAAATCGATGCTCGCGTCTCAGCATTAAGACGCGTTGGCTCTATACCCGCGTCACAACGTTCAGACGTGTCGGCCCGAAGCCCGCGTCTCAGCATCAAGACGCGTCGGCCCGAAGCCCGCATCTCAGCATTAAGGCACGTTGGCTCGACGCCCGCGTCTCAACTTTAGGGCGCGTTTGGCTCAACGCCCGCGTCTCAAACTTCAAGGCGCGTTTGGCCCAACGCCCGCGTCTCAGTTGCAACTGCCCTGATGGCGGGGCCAGTCACCGCGCATGTAGCGGGTAGTGGCCCCTCATTCGGGAGCGTTTTCAGGAGGCACCTTCACCCCCTGAGATCCCTATAAATAGCCTTGTTTGCTATGAAGATAGGATCGGAGTTTTTGAGAGACACACAGGGATAGAGGCTTGAGAGGATCGAGCTTGGCAGAAGATCGGAGTTTTGAAGAGAGAGAGAGCTTTGAGATAGGGCATCATCAAAATCGATCGAATCCAGGCAGAAGGATCATCAAGAGAGAAGCACGACTCTTCAGCGAGCTTACTGAGTACTAGCCGCTCTTCGCCTACCTCCTCTTTGAGAGTTTTGGTAGACGGAGCTGAGTTACTCTTTCTACCGACCGAAGAGAAGACCCCCGACGGTCCAGGACGGTCATCTGGTCAACGGAGAACAAGATTCACTCTCCATCGCCACACGAAGAACCCAGCTTTAAACAAAGGGAAGATTCAGACATCCTCCCTCCCTTGTAACTGGAAAAGAGGGAAGAGTAGTTCTTTTGGTTGTAATCGTTTCGCTTGAATTGAGGAAATCTTTTCACAGCTAAAACCACTTTCTCCGACCACCAAACTTTTCCGGCCCCTACAAGAGATGGCGACTCCGCTGGGGATTACCTTCGTTACTGACGAGCGCACCGTGGTGCAAGATGACGTTCTCCGTAAGGGGAAAATGGTCGAATCCCTCGTCGTCGAGTTCGACCAGGCGAAGTATGAAGAGTTCCTCTCT
Source organism: Agave tequilana (assembly GCA_038442645.1). Lineage (NCBI taxonomy): Eukaryota > Viridiplantae > Streptophyta > Magnoliopsida > Asparagales > Asparagaceae > Agave > Agave tequilana. Next base: position 84,475 of record JAVJIF010019065.1, on the reverse strand, counting down.
TCTGGCTCCAAGAGCCCAAAGACCCGCGTCTGCCGCAGGGTCTCAAGTGGACAGCCCCCTGAAGCCCAATCTGAGGCTCTGTCGGGCGCTCCTGCTGCCCACTGTGCCAAGTTTGGTTCACGCGCCGACGCCTCCCAGAAGGCCCGCGTAACCTCAGACTCCTCTGCTACGATCAACCGCGCCGCGCAGAACACACGCGCCAACTCCTCTCTGAAGGCCCGCGTGGTCCCCGGCACATCTACTGGTGCGATCGACCGTGTCGCACAGAACGCCCGCGTCAGCGTCTCTCAGGAGACCCGCGTGGCAAACACCCCTGGTTCTACAAACCAGGAAGTTGTTGGCTTCTCTCTTCCTCCACGACGCAATCGGAATGCCGAGCGTCGACAGAGAAGACGCGCGCGTCAACACTCGGTCGGAACCGTTGGTTTTCTGACTGGGGTTGAACGCAGCGTACGATCCGATGCCTTGCCCGCACCTCGTCCAGTGCGAGAGGTCCGTGTTTGGCGACCCAAACGCGAGACTCCCCAAGTTGAGCCCTCTAAAGACCAACTTGCCAAACGCCGAAGCGAAGCTTCTGCGTCTTGTCAAACGCAGGAAGCATGCGCCCATAGGCGGGGGGCCCAGCAGCCCACTCTCTCCCAAGTCTCTCTGCTCCAACGCAGCAGACAACAACGCGAAAGTCGCGTCTCATATCAACAGAGACGCCAGACGCGCGTGACGCAGCCGCGACGCAACAGCCGCGTTTCTGAAACCTGTGTCCAGGCTGAACAGCACATGACTGTCTCCCGTCGTCGACGTTGCGAGACCAGTTTCTTTAATCCCCCTCCCACAGATTTAAGGGAGTATTTGACAAGGAAGAGGAGTGCCAATCAGACCACTTCTCCATGCTGCTGTCAACAGCTCATCCAGATGCTCTCTGGATGCCATTGCGAGTCAGGCGTGCACCAGCCGTCTTTAATTAGACAGCTGACCCTGATTCCCCCATCAGCCAAGAGAAGACGCTCCCACAGGAGGAGAACCTTCTCAGATGTTGAATACCCGGAGCTTACTGCAAACACGACTAGCAGGAGTAAGGGGAAACAAATTGCAGTCAGCCCAGATGACTCCGAGTCTGACTCTGTACCGGAAGGAGTGTATCAACACACTCGCATCCGGACGGGGGCCATTCCCCCAATTGACTATAATGCCTTAGCCCGCGGCATTAGAACGGGTGATTCTCACTCTGCTGTAGTGGGGTCGCAAGCTTCAAACTCTTCCGTCGAGAAGGAGGCTTCCGCCTACATGGCAGACACTCCTGAGGAGACGACCAGGCGTTTAGAACAGACGCAGAAGCACCAGATGGATATAATCGCCTCTCAACAGAGATCCATTGACTCCCTCAAGCATATGCTCGAGAAATTGCTTGAAGAAAGAGCGAGATCTCCTCCTAGACGACCGAAGGGGAAAGGGAGAAAAGGAGAAAGCCCACCCTCCGAATCTTCTGACGAGACACGACGATCTACCTCGGATGTGTCCAAGCCCTCGTCGCAGGCAAGAAGCGACCAGACCCCGGGAAAGGCTCATGCTAAAAGAATGAGTCAACTGGAGCAGCGCCTCGAGGCCCTTACCAACCGTAAAGGCCTCCAAGAAGCTGGGGTAGTCCGGCCCTATCCGGCCGAGTGGGACTTAGTCCCGTACCCTCCTAAGTTCAAGGCTCCAACTCTCCAGGCATTCGACGGGAAGGGGTCACCCAACCAGCACATCTACTACTTCAAATCCCAGACCGGGAATGTGGTGGATAACGATGCCATCCTGGCGCGACTGTTCATCGGCACCCTGAAAGGATTGGCCTTTGAATGGTTCATGAAGCTCCCCGAAGGTTCCATCAAGAACTGGGGCGACTTGGAGAAGCTGTTTCTAACACGCTTCTTCGAAGATGATTCGGAGGTCACAATGCCTACCCTTTTAGCTACAAAACAGCGAAAAGGAGAGTCCGTCAAGTCTTTCGTAGAAAGATTTCGGAACATGGCACTCCGATGTCCAAGCGGCATGACCCAGGCCACCCTGGTGGAAACATGTCGTCATAATCTCCAAACCTCACTCCTTGCTCAAATAGGAGTTGCTGAAAGCCGCACCTGGAAACAATTAGTCCAGCAAGGTGAACAGGCTGAGGAGATTGTCGCCCGCGTCAGAGCGGAAGAAGGCAAGCCCAGGCCAGAGAGGTCGACAAGGCGTGCCACCAGACACATCCCTCCAAACCAAGCGGAAGGATAATTTGGCGACGGAGACCAAATCTCCCACCAAACCTCAAACAGGCAGGGCAAGTGGCTCTTCAAGCCAGCCACGCCCCAACAAGCAGTATTCCTTCAAGGAGGAACACGTCGATTCGCTCTTCAAGCTACTCAACAAGAGCAATCGACTGAAGCTCCCTGAAATTAGGCGCCCGGAGGAGGTCGGCAAGACCGACAATCCCACCTACTGCTTATACCACAGGATGCTCGGACATCCTACCAAAAGCTGCTATGTCTTTAAGGACATCCTTCAAGCTCTGATTGACGCGGAGGTATTAAAACTCCGACCGGAGCAGAAGAAGATGACGGCCAACATAACGTCGATTCTCCAGTTTGGGACACGACCCCCGACACCCGTGGGGGTAATCTCTGTCCCGAAAGGAGAACTGAGGGTGGTCAACACAGACCCTCATCAGCAACAGGAGAAAGGCTTGGTACCCGTCTCTACACCTCGAGGGGAAATCATGTGGGTCCACCCTGACCTCGTCGACGAGCAACAATGGACGACTGTGACCAACAGGAAGTCCAAAGGCAAAGGGAAGGCTTCATCTTGCCATGTGATATGCGCCTCTTCTCGAGAAGCGGACACTGATGTTCCCTCGCTGACTGACTCAGAAGAGGAAACAATAGTCCTGGCCGCAGAGCCCAGCCAACCTACGGCAGGGACCCGTTCAGGACAGGCATACTTGAAGCAGTACGGCGAGACATCAGCGGCTTCTCCGCAACCAGCCGTGGAACCAGCCAAGCCCTCCTCTAAACAGCCTGGGGAGAAGCAGAAAGAAACTCGGTTTTTCTCGAGTTCTTGCGAAAGGTGTAACAGAAGGATCCTTGACACCTTACCGCTTCGACGTCTTGGCTCAACTAGCCAACATCCCGGCACGCATTACCTTGTATGAGCTCCTGAGGCTATCAAAGTCAACCAGAGAGGCTCTACAAGAAGCTCTGACAAATGCTGAGGTCTTTATGACCCGCGTGCCAAGGGAGGAAGATGAAGAGGATTGCCTCCACACCTCCCCAAATGCTCCCTGCATCACCTTCACAACAGATGACATGCAGGTTAAAGGGAAGCATGACCGACCCCTATACTTCACAGGGTATATTGGGTCATCCGAGGTGAACCGCATCCAGGTAGACCCAGGGTCCGCGCTGAGCATCATACCTCGCCGGGTTATGCAGTTTCTAGGCATTCCTACCCATCGTCTGAGCCCTACCCAGACGACTATTTACGGGTTCAATGCCAACAGCTCCCGCCCAATGGGGAAGATCAAGCTCAAATGCCAGATCGGGAGCCTCAAGTCAGAAGTGACATGTTACGTCATTGACGCGGACACTTCCTACAACCTGTTGTTGGGACGACCATGGATTCACCGCAATTCCATCGTTCCCTCTACTCTCCACCAAGTCATGAAATACATTGATGAGAGTGGACAGGTCCGAACGTTGATTGCCGAAAGGCATCCGTTTAAAGGGGTTGAAAATTATTTCACGGACTCCCTCTTATATCAGGATCCGGAGGAGACTAATGAAACCCCACAACCAGAGGAGCCAGACTCTGGTAATGAAGCTGACGTTGAGCCTGAGAAAGAAGAGTGCCTATGGGAGTTGGAGCCCATTGTAAAGATCACTAATAAGCTCGATGTTGATACCACCGACGATGCGGGTGGTTGGTACATTAATGAAGATTTAGACTTTGCGTATTTCCCTGTGTATGTTTCCGATTCAATACCGTCGGATACCACTACCGACGCGGACGATGACCTCTGGTCGGCAATAGATGCCTTGACATCTTTGCATGTACCGGTGAAATCATCCTTCGGGACATACCAAGATAATGGTGACGCGCAAGAGTCTGTATTCATGGTTCCAGCCGGACGAAAAGGCCAAAGACCAATACTTTTTGGGCGAATCGCATCTGAACCTATGCCCCACGAAGAATCGGTAGGTGAGGATGAATCCCCTCAGTTCGATCATTATGAACCAAGAACGCTCAAGATGATGAAGCGCATGGGGTATGATCTAACCAACAGGCTGGGTTGAACTTCGGAAAAGGAAGAAGAACACTGCTTCGATCCTTTGTACCGAAAGGGAAAACCCCTGATTACTATCATCGGACGCGCCGGGGGTTGGGCTATGTATCAACTCCAGTGCCATCAGCCTCTGATTCGGAGAGACTGTCAAGTCATGACTGCTCATCCGACACGTCGTCATGGGAATCAGATGTCAGTGTCGGCAACATCTTCAAAGGGCTTTCAGTAAACATGGTTTCGACAAGCCATCTGGAGGATGAAGATGAAGAAATGATCCAATCTGATACAGATCCTTGGATCAAACATTTGAATGCTCTTTGGGATATCCGCTTTGAACAGCGTGAACCACCCACAGAAGACAAGGTTGTTCAAGTCAACCTAGGAGATGAAGACAATCCTAAACCCATCTTCATAAGTGACGGCCTGTCGCCTCCAGAGAAGAAGGATTTAATATCTCTTGTACAAGAGTATATAGATGTCTTCGCCTGGAATTATGAGGACATGCCTGGACTTGATCCTCAAGTGGCTATGCATCGCCTCAACATCAATCCGGACATGAAGCCCGTTAAACAACAGCAGCGACGGTTCCGTCCAGAGATAATGGAGGCAATCCAATCAGAAGTCAGGAAGCTTATTGACTCCGGCTTTATCAGGGAGGAACAGCATCCCGACTGGGTAGCCAACATCGTCCCCGTCGCCAAGAAGAACGGGAAGATCCGGATCTGCATCGACTTCCGTGATCTAAACGAGGCCTGCCCCAAAGACGAATTCCCATTGCCAATCACAGATGTCATGATTGACAATACTTGTGGATTCGAGCGAATGTCCTTCATGGACGGGTTCTCAGGATATAATCAAATCAAGATGTATCCCGATGACGAAAAACACACCTCCTTCAGGACACCTCTAGGGGTATATTGCTACACCGTCATGCCCTTCGGTCTGAAAATGCGGGGCAACCTACCAAAGGGCCATGAATGCCATTTTCCATCGGCAGATACGCAAAACGGTGGAATGTTATGTCGACGACATTGCGGTGAAAAGCCGCACTAAAGGTGATCACATAGCAGACCTGAGGGTGGTCTTCGACATCATGCGGGCTCATCAATTGAAGATGAACCCCACCAAGTCCTTCCTGGGGGTAGCCAGTGGCAAATTCCTAGGGTTTGTCGTGACTTCCACAGGAATCCATTTGGATCCGGAGAAAGTCCGCGCTATCCAAGAGATGCAACCCCCCAGAAGCCTCAAGGAGCTCAGAGGATTACAAGGACGATTGGCATACATCCGCAGATTCATTTCGAATCTCTCCGGGAGATGCCAACCCTTCGCTAAGCTGATGAAGAAGGGCGTTTCGTTCATTTGGGACGACGCTTGCCAGCAGGCATTTGAGGAGATCAAGCACTACCTCACCCAACCACCGGTCCTGGCAGCTCCGGTATCCGGAAAGCCTTTCCTGGTGTACGTCCGATCAATGGATCATTCTTTGGGAGCTCTACTAGCTCAGAATGATGACCAGGGGCGAGAACAAGCAATCTACTACCTAAGTAGAACGATGATCGGAGCCGAACATCGGTACAACCCGATCGAGAAGGAATGTTTGGCACTGGTGTTCGCCATTCAGAAAATGCGACACTATCTGGTGGGCCAAACCATAAATGTCATATCCAAAGTCAACCCCCTGAGGTTACTTATGACAAAGCCTTCTTCACTAAATGGCCGGCTGGCAAAATGGGCCATATTGCTATCACAATATGAGATGCATTTTCTGCCATAAAAGGCTATTAAGGGACAAGCGGTGGCGGACTTCTTAGCTGAACACCCAAATCCCAGGGCAGCCAAACTCTACGAGGATCTCCCAGACGAGGTCGCCGAAGCCTGCCTGACCCAGACATTGTTCGAAGGACAAGTATGGCAACTTTTCTTCGATGGCGCATCGAGAACAAGCTCTAAGGGACGTACAGTTGCGGGGGTAGGAGTAGTACTCGTCTCCCCACAAAATTACGTGATTCCCCGAGCTATCTCGTTAACCGAGCCCTGTTCCAACAATGTGGCGGAATACAACGCTCTTTTGATTGGGATGCAATTCGCCAATGAGATTGGCGTTAAAAATCTCGAGGCATACGGTGATTCTAACTCATCGTCAGCCAAGTTCGCGGAGAGTATGAGGTCAGGCATGAAGATCTAGTACCCTACTACAACGCGACAATCCACATAGCCGAGAGGTTTTCAAACTTCTACATCGACCATGTACCGCGCAAGCAAAATGCGCATGCAGATGCACTTGCATCCCTTGCTGCCTCCTTAGCTCTTCCAGTTGGAGCAATGGAGAAGGTATTCGTCTATAGCCACGACTTATACTGCCCAAAAAGTCCCCTCGGAGACTACCAGAGGTCAACGGGAGATCGTCGCGGTAAGGAAACACTTGAAGTGTCAACCGATCCAGAACTTAAAGACTGGCGATTCCCCTACATTGATTTTGTCTTGTACGGCATCTTGCCCGAAGACACCAGGGAGGCGGCTGCCATCCGAAGGAAAGCCTCCAAATTCTACTACAATGCGATTTCGCGAACATTGTATCGTCGATCGCATGACGGGATTCTGCTCCGATGCCTCTCATCAAAAGAAGCCCAAAGAGTATTGAAAGAAGCCCACGATGGTACTTGTGGAGCTCATCAACCTGGCCCGAAGCTGGCAAACCGACTCCAAAGATTGGGTTACTACTGGCCCAAGATGGTTGCCGATGCTGTTGCCTATGCCAAAAGATGTCACGCCTGTCAAATACATGGCGATTTCATCCATCAAGCACCAGGATACCTCCACTCTACGACCTCTACCTGGCCGTTCGAAATGTGGGGGATGGACGTGGTTGGTCCTATCAGCCCACCATCATCAAAGGGACATCGGTTCATCCTAGCGATAACCGATTACTTCTCAAAGTGGGCCGAAGCTATCCCTTTGAAAGAGGTGAAATCTTCTAACGTGATCAAGTTCGTGAAACATCACGTTATTTACCGCTTCGGTGTGCCTCGGCGGATTGTCCATGACAATGGACCCCAGTTCATCAGCCAGGCTTTTCAGAGATTCTGCGCCAAGTTCAGAATTCAGAGTGTGTCATCAACGGCATACTATCCGCCCGCTAACGGCCTCGCAGAAGCTTTCAATAAGACTATTGGCAAGCTTCTCAAGAAATTCGTCTCGAAAAGTCAACGAGACTGGGACGATAAGTTGGGCGAATGCTTATGGGCCTATCGCACGACTGTGCGAACCCCAACTAAAGCCACGCCATTTTCCTTGGTGTACGGATGCGAAGCCGTCCTTCCACTGGAAATTCAAATTCCCTCTCTTCGCGTCGCCTTGACAGCGGAAATGACAACAGAGGAGAAGCATCGACAGCGACTCCAAGAATTGGAAGCCTTGGACGACAAGCGTCTGCAGGCCCAACAACAAATCGAGCTTTACCAAGCTCGTATCACCAGAGCCTTCAACAAGAAAGTCAAATCCCGAACTTTCAAGAAAGGCGACCTCGTCTTAGCCGTCCGAAGACCCATGGTCATGACACACAAGACGAAAGGAAAATTCCAACCCAAATGGGAAGGACCGTTTGTAGTAGAGTCAGTCTACTCAAATGGATCGTATCGCCTCATAACCTCAAATGGCGATACACTTATGATGCCAATCAATGGCAAATTCCTGAAGAAATACTATCCCTAGATGGCATTCTTCCACCGATCAAGTTAAAAATACACCTCTGATCAAACATCCGACGCCCTTGACGGCTAAGGATAGAAGAAAATGTTGGCTTTTAAGTCCAACATAAGTCTTCGACAACTCATCATGCTGAGGGGAATAGCATGGCTAGCCCAACTCAAACGGTAGTTGGTAAAGGCATGACAAACCCGTTGACAGCTGAGGATTTGCTAAAAATCCTAAGGGACACGTTCCCATTTGATCCGACGCCTCCGACGGCTAAGGATAGAGGAAAATGTTGGCCTTTAAGCCCAACATAAGTCTTCGACAACTCATCGTGCTGAGGGAATAGCATGGCTAGCCCAACTCAAACGGTAGTTGGTAAAGGCACCTCAAATCCGTTGACAGCTGAGGGTTTGCTAAAATCCACCTAAGTGGATTTGATTCCACTCTTCCCTCCAAAAATCCCTTACCAATTCTCATCCATAGAATGGTAGGACCACAAAATGCAATCATTACCATGTTAACACTATACCTCTGGTAATGAATACTCTTTGTCGAGTATAAACCTGGCTTGTTAACTCTGCATAGAGTAACAAACTCTCAAATTTGCCAAGTTAACACTATACCTCTGGCACCTCAAATTCCACTTGTCAATTCTCATCAATAGAATGACAGGTCCTCAAATTGCTCCTATCGCAAGCAAATTCTTGTCAAGTTAATATCACACCTCTGACAAACTACTGTTTAAGTTAACATTACACCTCTAAGCAGTACATCGAGTGCCTGTCAAGTTAATATCACACCTCTGACAGTTACCTTTCTTCAGACTTCCATATCGAAGCTGAAATAGACGATGCCAAGTTAACACTACACTTCCAGCATCCGAGTCATTGCTAAGTTCAACAATACACCTATGGCTATGACCTTTCCTCGACTTCTTTAAGCCGAGACGACTAATGCCAAGTTCAACATTACACCTCTAGCATTTCTATCACTGTTAAGTTAAACATCACACCTATGACAGTGACACCCTCAGTTTTCCCAAATAAAACTGAGATGCTGATGAGTTAGGTTAATATCACACCTCTAACTCACATCCTTGTCAAGTTAATATTACACTTCTGACAAGACTACTTCTAAACCGTTAAGTTAATATCACACCTCTAACGGTAAAAATCTTACTAGATTCCCCACGAGTCTAGTTTCATTTGATATTCTCCCCAACCGAGTATCAAATTCATTCTGGAGGCAGTGTTGGTTAACATTACACCAATAAACAATGCTTCCATCAAAATCCCCAGCTGATCTTAAATCAAGTTAATCCCAAATCCTTGATAAAAGTTCACCTTCTCTGGGGGTACGCGCTCCACTCGTCACTTTCTTTTATAAAGTGGCGGGTCCACCAAAATTATTCTTTGGCTTCTAAAACAAAACGTTCAAGACAACAGAAAGAAGCAAAAAGAAAAGTGTCACTTTTATTCATATCCAAACACATGAAAGTGATACAAAACGCTCTCTTATACAATAAGATTGAGTGTTACAATTAAGGAGTACAAAGAAGTCCCTCTCTCTCTCTGAGGCCGTACCCACTCCTTGAAACCGCATCTGATCCCAGGTGCACAATTGGAGCCGGTTGCACTTTGATGCGTGACGCCAACTTCGAAAGCGCCCTAGCTGACCAAGCCAAGAGCAATGGTGTTCTTGAGGTCCAGTGGCAACAGAAGGTCCTGCAACCCTTCGTTCAGGCGCGTCTCTTTCCCTAGTAGACTATCCAACAAACATGGAGTCACTCTTGGGGTGAGAGCAGAAGTTTCGGAGTCATCACAAAGGATGCCACCCTCCACTTAGTCCGGCGGCAGCAAAAAGTCCGGCAACTCTTCCTTCAAGAATTGATCCTTCCCCCAGCAGAAGACTCAACGGACTTTAACTGTCCTCGATGTCACTTCTGGGGTTTCATCACCATCCCTTTCCCCAGCAGGCCATCCAACGGAGTGTCCTTGATGTGACTTCTGGAGTGGGAGAGGAAGAGGATCTCATCCGCCGCCGCAACCGCCGGACCACCCTCGCGCGGTACTCAGCCTATCCGTCTCTTGCACCAGATCTGAAGAGACCTTGGCGAGGGTTGGGTCCTCGTCAGAGATGTAATATACTCTCTTATAGGTGACGAGGACCATAATATATTCTCTCATAGGTGAAGGTTGAACGAGTTCGCCGACCGAAGTATTCTTCCAAGGGCCCAGCAAGCCTGCAAGGAACAAAAAGAGAGAATTAGAACAATCTGCAGCTTAGTGTAAACAGAGAAAAACTAAGTCAGCAGAGGTAAACGCGGGAGTGATCCACGCAGTTAGCCAAATGCGGGAATGATCCATGCAGTCTACCAAGACGCAGGAATGACACGCGCAGCAAGCCAAACTGTTGCGTCAGCAGAGACAAACGCGAATCAAAACGCGGTCCCATTCTGTGCCTAGGTCAAAGAGCACAAACGCCGAAAAGGCACAGACGCCGAAAATTGCCATCTCCATGAACAGGAGTTGCAAGGTGCGGGTCTGAAACCTTTTTTGGAATTCGTCCAAGGCATTGGCCATGAAACGCGCTAAGGCATAAGCCATAAAACGCGCCAACACCAAGGGCCAAAGATTCCTGCACGCGCGTCCGGAGAAGTTCAGGTCCATGGTACAAATTCCAGAAGGAATGCACCAATGCAGACTTCATGAGGGGGTCCAGATGACATGAAGCCAAGGTACAGGCCATGGTGAATCTAAAATGTCATGGTGAAACGAACGGCATACCCGTGGAGACCTCCGTCAAGAGTTGTACTCTCTGCACCAGGACGCAAACGCGGTCACCGGGCAAAGAGTTGTTTTCTCCTAAAGAGACCAAACAGGAGCTTAAAAGCCCTGGGTCATCTTCAGAGCCATCCTCATCCATGGAGACAATTCTCTGAGGAAGATGAAAGTTCTCAAAGCGCTCTCTCAAAAAACAAAATAGTCCAAAGGCAGGATTGAAGGGAGAAAGGGCGCCCTATTTATAGGCAGCTCCTGATAACAGCGGTTAATGGCCCCGTAATCTGAACCGCCGGCATTAATAACTGCACAACTGCCAAGATCCAATAAGGGCCGGACGCGTGTAACGCTGCTTCGAGAACCGCCGCTGGCGCTGATCTCCAACCGCCCGCACTGGTTTCTCATTTAAGAGAATCAATACTCAAGCCCAATCAGCAGCCGACGCGTGGACAAACTGCTTCGGGAAACAAAGCGGAAAATCCGCATCTGACGTTTAAAGATCACACCAAATCCCTATGACAGGCTGTATGTAACGCCTGGGAGTTTACACCAAGACGCGGATTGAGGAACTATCCGCACATCCGCGTCCCAGAAAGATGCCCGCGCGAGTCAAAGTCGCGTCCCCTCAGAGAGCACTTGATCCATTTTTGAATTAAGGGAAAGGCACAAGGCTGCGTCTCCCGTGTCTGCCCGATCCGCTTCCTTCTTTGCAGAAGCAGATCCGCGTTATTCAGAGCCGCGTCTCCCTGAATGAATGTCGCGTCTCATGAAACAATGATGGCCGCGTCTCCCTATGGATTGATGCTGCGTCTTGTCAAAAGGACTTGGTCCTGCCTAAGTTCTCATGAACTAAGAAGACCGCGTTCCGACTTGTGATTGACGCCGCGTTTCATCAAAAGGACTTAGTGAAATCTAAGTTTCGGTAGACTGATGACCGCGTTTCACCCTGTGGGATTAATGCCGCGTCTCGCCAAGACCGCGTCCCATTAAAAGAACTTAGTCCTACCTAAGTTCCGTAATCACGACTAGTGATCAAGAGTTGGACTCATCCACAACAGGACAAAGAAATTGGGACAAAAGCTTCAAAGAAAACTTCTATTATATCAAAAAAAAAATGATAGAAGTGGATACAAACACTCTTAATAAATAGAGTGTCCCTTTTCTTTTCAAAAAAAAAAAAAAAAAAAAAAAGGCTAAATGTCCTGGTTCACCAAGGAACGGATTTGTTCCCTAAGGCGGTGAATCTCATGCTGGCGCGTCCTTTCAGCCTCCATGATAGCCCGGTCCCGCAGCTCCGCCTCAGATAAGAAACTTCTGGCAGACAGTTGCATCCGCAGAGAGTCCACCCTGGAAGATTGCAGAGACAGACTCTCTTCAGCTCGCGCCGTAGCGGCCCGTTGCTCCTCAAGCTCCTTTTTGAGGGAGACAAGTTTCTCCTCATTTAGTGCAAGAACAGCTTCCGCCTTGGCAATAATGTCCCGAGTTCTGAGGATGACCTGCTCCGTGCTCTGCACACTGAGCTCAGATTCCCTCGAATCTCCGGCTAATTTTTGAAATTCAGCCTTGGAATATTCAAGGTCACGGATCTCGGCAGTGATCTGCGCCTCCGCCTCCTGTCGCTCCCGTTCCTGAGCAGCTAGGAGCCTAGTCAGGATGGCCTGGGCCTCGCCGGAAGAACCTGCATCTTCCAAAGATTCCAGCTCCCGCAGGTTATCTCCAAGTTGCTCTACCACCCGCAGGCATGCCCTGGCAAGTGAAGGGCCTCCCGCCAATTCGACGCTCACGGCCATATTTTCAAGAAGCCTCTGGGTGAACTGGAAGGTGCTGTGTCCACGGAAGATGAGATCAATGCATGATCCCATCGAGGTGAAGAATTGTTGCACCATCTGACGTGCCAGATCCCCCATGTCTTCACCACCTAAGAAGCTTCCCGACCCTTTTTCTGTCACGGGACAAGGGATATAGGGCGGGTCTTCTCGCACAAGAGCCGTGCCAGCCGTCGATGTGGCCAGAACAAGACTACCCATTGGCGCTTCCGGGAGCGCTGCCTCTGCAGGAGCTTCCACGACCAAGGAAGGAGCTGTAAGCACAACCTCTTCAGAAACTTCCACCGAGGATTGAGCTGTGGGGCCTTCTGGAAGGGTGCTGATCGTCAGACTCCCCACCTGAGCCCCCTCAGTCAGAGCTGCCTTACTAGGATCGAGGTCCAGAGGCATCGAGTCCTGTAGAATGGGAGTCTCCCCAGCTTCAGCAGTAGCCTTCTTCACCAGCGGAGTGAGAGCCTCCTCAGCCTCAATGGTTGTTTCCCCTCCTGGCAAAGGGGAAGGCTCCCCAACTTCAACAGCTGCCCCCTCCAAGGTTATCTCAGCGGCCGAAGCCTCAATCCCCTTGGGCTGGGTCAACTCTGTTTCCATCGCCTCGACATGCGAAGTTGTACCTTCAGCAGGGATTATCGCCAGCGGTAACGCAGTCGATGATTCACCCTCATGTTGTTCCTCCTCCGAGACGTCAAAGAATCCGCCCTGATCAGGAAGAGCGGGTTCATCGCCATAGTCGACTTTATCTTAAAAGTCACTTTCTCCCGATGCCGAAGAAGACGATAGTGCCACGCGAGGAAGCTCCGCAACAGGAGCCTTACCCCCAATCACTCCAGTGGTAGGACTAGGGTCGACTGCCCGAGGATTGGAAATAAAGACACTAGGAGACCCCGGTTGCTGTACCTCGTCTCTCCCTTCATGAGCAGAAGGAGACTCGCCCATTATGTCAACCTCCGGTGACTCGGTATCACCAGCAACAAGGGGTCGCTCAACAAGCTCCCCTTCCTCCACGGTCTCGCTGCGTGACCTAGGAGCACGGACCAAGCTTGGAAAATCTTCATCTTCCAGCGGTTCCTCAACTCTAACAGGGACACTTTCAGGAGGAACCTCAACTCCAGCAGAGATAGCTCTGGATTGAGAGACTTCAGCCGTTAAGTCCCTCCGAGCCTTTTTTGGGGCAGGCTCAACTACAGAAGCAGAGCGTCGACGACGCTTCCTCGCCAATTGCTTCGACCTCCTTGCCGGTCGCGGCTCCACTCTCATTGCTGGTGGCTCCGCCCTCGTCGCTTGCGGCTTTGCCCTTGCCGGTCGCGGTGCCGCCCTCACTACTGGGGGCTCCCTCCTCGATCGTTTCTCGACCTCCCTCTGAGCTTTCAGGTACTGGTCGAGGAGTTTAGTACGTTTACTGGATTCAGACCTCTCCTCGAGACTGGCATTGATACTCTCAAGACATGAAGACTCCGGAATAAGATCTGGCGTCTGGCCGGCCTGGGAGTACCAAATACAGAAGCTGAAGCTCATACGGCACTTAGGCGCCTCGTCGGGTAGATGGAACGTTGCTCCCGTCCCTCCAGCCACACTGTAATACCAAGCCCGAGCGCCTTCGAACAGATTCCCGTCAAAGGCAAGTTGAGCATTGGGATTCCCGACGTAAAGCTGATCATAGCCAAATTGTCGGGCAAAACGACTTGGCATATACGGCTCGATAGTGCAGGAAGTTCCTTGGCGAAACAGCACATATCCTGGTCGTATATTGATCAACCACCAGAAGGCTCCAGCAGGCAATTGCGAGAAGTCATCCCGCCCAGCGACATCCGTGAACAGCTCCCCGGGGGCTGCACCTTGAACCTCTGGAAAGCAGCGGTTGAGCTGGTAGTTGGCAGCACAGGAAAGACGCTTCCTAATGTAATACAGGTAGGTGTCATGCCACTCTGAACGTTCCAGCCGCTGCACAAATGGGATATGATCCACGCTCCCACGCGCTGACGTCATTAGAGACGGGCAATGCATCACGTACCAAGCCATGAGGTACGTGTAAGGCAGCTCAATTCGCGGGTTGGGGTGCTTCACCGTCGGGTTCCCCTCTGAGTCGGTATACGGCTCCCCACGAGAATTAGTAGTCTTTGGGGGTCCGCAGAAGCTCTTGGTCAACACCCGCAGCCCGCTTTGAATACCAGCCACCACGGCGGGAAGAAGGGCTATGGGGTGGCCATGAGCCAAGAGTACCGCCGGGTACACCACATCTGCCACAATAACTTCATGTGGTAGCGTGGGCACCACACACCTCTTCAGCCACAACATCAGGAAGCCCGCCAACAGCGCCTGATCAGAAATAGGGGTCCGGGCTTGATGGTGAAAGCTCTCAAAGACCAAGTCAGGGTCGAAGCCGTCCTCGTTCGACTCCGTGGTGTAGAACTTGTCAGAAGCTGCGTCGATCCTGTCTTCAACTTCCCCACCAG
This sequence comes from Agave tequilana, assembly GCA_038442645.1. NCBI lineage: Eukaryota > Viridiplantae > Streptophyta > Magnoliopsida > Asparagales > Asparagaceae > Agave > Agave tequilana. The sequence goes on along the minus strand of JAVJIF010019065.1, from coordinate 69,429 downwards.
AACTAGGAGCTAGTCGGATTACTGGGAGATCTTTATTGCTGACATTATTAAACAAATAATCAGCCCAGGATAGTTGCTTGACGCCTCCTGACCTCCAGGCAGTTGTCTGACCGCAGATGTAGAAATGGCACATCACCTCCCAGTAGGTCTCATACACTTGAGGAGATTCTTTTTCCAAAAGGCGCAGCTCCCTGGTGGTTGGGACAAATTCCTCGTAAGGAATATCCCCTGACGACAACCCGGAGACCTCATACAATTCGTGTAGGGCAAGGCCCATCTCTCCAACCGGAGTAAAGAATGTCCCCGTCCGAGGATTGTAGCGCTCCAGAATCCCAAAGAAGTTATGAGAACTCATCGGGACGCCCCACTGCACGGCCCTGACTGCTGGGTACAGCCCCACACGCTTCAGCGGCCCCTCAAGATTGGTAAGGACAAAACCCACCATCCTGCCCCACCAGTAGTTCTCTGGAGAATGGACCCACCCATACGCACGGAAGTCGACAGGATAGTCACCCCCTGCTTCTATGAAGGAATTGAGGAAGGTGGTAGCAAGCTCCGGGGTCTCCCCAATTGGAATTTCAGGTTTGGACGACGCAGGGAACAGTCCGACAACTGACCCATCATGACTATCATGGCGGCCTACCTTTTGGAGGCCAAAGTCACCAAGGGCGATCTCAGGGATATACTGGGAAATGTCCCATTCCATCTTCCGGGGGACAGACATGTGTTGAAAGTAGGACATCGGGAACATCCTCTCCATGTCTGGAAGAAAGAATCTTCCGCCCTTTATCTCACGGAGCCATTTATAGGTCCCCTCAAACACACGACGGCCATCATCATAGATATGATCCCCAAAGAAGAAGGCAGGCTTCTCCAACCTGACACCGTCATCCGTTTTGAGCGCGGCATCGGTCATAAGTGCCCGGAAGGTTCTCCTGCTAACATTAGAGAGCCTGCGATCCAGCAACTGGTCAGCAGTCACAGGGACACTCATTCTTTGCACAAAGGTCAAGCCCCGGTCGGCACCACCCACGCGGCCAAAATGGTGCATCTTGGCAAGTGAACCTGAAACATGCGGCACTGCAAAAGAAAAAGGCACTTGGTCAGATACTTTGCCAAAAATAAGGGAAGACGCTAAGTGTTCATAATTCAAAACGCAGCCGAGACATTGGACGCAGGGGTTATCATCCGCGTCCAGACCTGCGAACTTGCACCAAAACGCAGAAGAGATACTGGACGCAGGAATTTTTCGAATCCGCGTCCAGACCTGCAAAGCTGCGTTCTACAAACCAAGACTTATGAAAATTCGAAGTACTTGGACTCAAACGCCAGATTCTACAAAATCGGCGGTTGAAGACACAGAACGCAAGGATCAAATCCGCGTTCTGCAAACCAAGACTTGTGAAATTTCAAAATGCTTGGACTCGGACGCCAGCGCCTGATGGCACATGGATCAAATCCGCGTTCTACAAATCGCGTCCAGAGACCTTCACAATTAGAAATATTCTAAGTGAAGGACCCAGAGTGCAGAGTTCACCAGCGTCGGATCATCAGGCCCGCGCCCCGGTTATCATCTCAAGGACAGCGTCCGAGAATCAAACACGATCTTGTGTTAAAGGTCCTTAGGGTTCTATGAACATGTTTTAATGGCGGAACCCACACCGAAGGTGCATTTTTACCTCGGAAAACACCCTCCTGCGCAGAGGAAGCATCTCTCTCAGCCTCGGCAACGGTCGCCCTTGAGGTCGATGCAGTCGGTTTCGTCTTGGGAGCCATTGAAAATCAAGAAATCCGAGCGAGGAGATGAATAGTTGAACAAGAGAAGGAAGTTCTTTTTCTCAGAAGATGCGTTCGTTCGGAGAAGAAGATACATCTCTCTAACTGTTGCCTTTTATAGGCACAGAGATTCTCGAAGATACGCAGCGTTTGGCCCAATAAACGCTGCAGCGAATCGCTGCCTGACGCGTGGAGCCAAATCATTGTTTGAACAGGGAAGATCATGCGTCGCGACCCCGCCACAAGTCAGAAGTTGACACGTGGAGCAGTTCATTTAATGAACCGGGGGATCCGCGCGCCAAAAGGCGAAATCTCGCCTTTTCCCCAGGCCAGCTGGCGGCGTAATCATGACATGGCACAGGCGCACGCCCCAAAGTACGCGGCTCTTCGGTGGACATGCCCCGTCAGCGTCAGCATAAATGCACCCAGAAAATCGCGTCTGCCTTATGAAGATTGGTCGCGTTCTCATCGCCAAAAGGTCGCGTCTCGCTAAGAAGTCGCGTCTTTAAAGCAGTCTCTGCTTTTTTTTTTTAAAAGGGAACCTGCGTCCAGTCTCCTGCTTCTGCAAAGTCAGTTCAACAGTACACTGACGCAAACAGACAACCAACCACTCCCGGCTAAAAGCGCACCCGTGACAGACTAAAAGCAATCGGGGAGGTCTAGACTATGTATCTAGACACTCAAACACGATCAACTCTGACGGCTTCAAAGAGTTCAACAGTACACTCACGAAGACCAATTCCAGATAAGATCAAACCCGAAGCATCAACAGTCCAGTCATAAAACGCGAACACGGCTAAAGATCCAAAGTATTCCGAAATCCGTCCCATTCAACTGCGGAATATCAGAAACTTTGGAGGGGGTTCTGTAGGCTGTCTAAAAATGACTAACAGACCAGCCATTAAGGAAGCAGAGTCTCAAGCTCTAGACGCGAGAAATCGATGCTCGCGTCTCAGCATTAAGACGCGTTGGCTCTATACCCGCGTCACAACGTTCAGACGTGTCGGCCCGAAGCCCGCGTCTCAGCATCAAGACGCGTCGGCCCGAAGCCCGCATCTCAGCATTAAGGCGCGTTGGCTCGACGCCCGCGTCTCAACTTTAGGGCGCGTTTGGCTCAACGCCCGCGTCTCAAACTTCAAGGCGCGTTTGGCCCAACGCCCGCGTCTCAGTTGCAACTGCCCTGATTGCGGGGCCAGTCACCGCGCATGTAGCGGGTAGTGGCCCCTCATTCGGGAGCGTTTTCAGGAGGCACCTTCACCCCCTGAGATCCCTATAAATAGCCTTGTTTGCTATGAAGAGAGGATCGGAGTTTTTGAGAGACACACAGGGATAGAGGCTTGAGAGGATCGAGCTTGGCAGAAGATCGGAGTTTTGAAGAGAGAGAGAGCTTTGAGATAGGGCATCATCAAAATCGATCGAATCCAGGCAGAAGGATCATCAAGAGAGAAGCACGACTCTTCAGCGAGCTTACTGAGTACTAGCCGCTCTTCGCCTACCTCCTCTTTGAGAGTTTTGGTAGACGGAGCTGAGTTACTCTTTCTACCGACCGAAGAGAAGACCCCCGACGGTTCAGGACGGTCATCTGGTCAACGGAGAACAAGATTCACTCTCCATCGCCACACGAAGAATCCAGCTTTAAACAAAGGGAAGATTCAGACATCCTCCCTCCCTTGTAACTGGAAAAGAGGGAAGAGTAGTTCTTTTGGTTGTAATCATTTCGCTTGAATTGAGGAAATCTTTTCACAGCTAAAACCACTTTCTCCGACCACCAAACTTTTCCGGCCCCTACAAGCGGTGCTTATGCAGCTTCAGCGCCCAAGGGCATTTTCAAAGCTTTTAGCCAAAAATTTAGAGCCAAAGCTCTATCTAGGGCTAATCACCTTCGCAGCAACACAACGGATAAAGCACCACAGCGTGCTTCGCTCCCAAGTTCATCAAGCGCCAAGCTCGCCCTTCGTAGTGGAGCTAAGGGATCGTCCCTAAGTGTTGACAGCGGTGCTTATGCAGCTTCAGCACCCAAGGACATTCCCAAGGTTCTTAGCCGCTAAGCTAGAGCTAAAGCACCATTTAGTGCTAATTATCTCTACAGTGATGGAAAGAACAGGGCATCATTCTATGCGCAATCCAACAGAGCCTCTGCGCTGGATCGTTTAGGCCCAATTGGGTCTGACTTGCGGGAATTCTTGACAGGCAAACGGAAGTCGGAATCTTTTCAGACTTCTCCCTCCTATTGTCAACAAGTGGGATGTCAGTTGGTGACAGTCCACTCAGTCCATTGCCGCCTAGGACCAGTCCCCGCCACTCTTCCAGGCCGACGATCAGTTTTTGATCGACTGTCAGTGCAAGCTCCGGTAAAACATCGCAAAAGGAGCGTATCGCGAGATCTGCCCTCTACATCCGTTAACATGATCGGAAGAGGACGAGAGCTGCGTAGGGGCAGACGAGCGTCCCACGACACTCCCTATAGTTCCCCAGATCCGGATTATAGAACGGGCCTTGGCGAAGTCTTGGTACATGAAGAAGGTGTCTTTCGGAACACTAAATCTAGGGTTACAATACCCTACAGTTATGAACAGCCATCTTCCTCGACTACAGTAACCTCACCAAAACCAATGAAAGGATTAGTCCAATGGTCTGATGAAGAGGACGAAGACAGTGGGTATGCCTCTTCGGCAACAGTCAGCTCGGTACGAACGGATAAAGTATCAGTGAATATGGCTGATAATGGTAATAATGACCTTCGTCGACGGTTGGAAGCTCAGGAGCAAACTTTCAAGACCCAGCAAGAAGCTTTGGACAACATTCAACAGATGCTCGCTCAACTCCTCAATAACCGGAATAACAATGACACTGGGAGTAACCATGATGAGGAAGAACATCTTAGCAATGAACAGCCAAAGACGGAGAAGTCAAAGGAGGGTTCTTTTTGGACGCTGAAATTCTTAAAGGAATCCAAGCTCAAATTGCATCCCTAGCTCAGAGGGATGAACTAAAGAAAGTAGGGGCAGTCCATCCTTACCCGCTGGAATGGGATTCAGTACCATACCCACCAAAGTTCAAACCACCAACGTTACATACGTACGACGGTAAGAGCTCGCCAAACCAACACATCTACTATTTCCGGTCTCAGACCGGTAATGTTATAGACAATGATGCTATCATGGCTAGGCTATTCATTGGAACCTTAAAGAGGTAGCATTTGACTGGTTCCGAAGTCTCCCTCCGGGCTCTGTCAATTCCTGGATCGACCTGAAAACTCGATTTCTTTCTCGTTTCTATGAGGACGATACTGAGGTAACCATGGACAAACTCCTCTCTACCGTACAGAAGAAGGGCGAATCTGTCCGTGACTACATCAAGCGGTTCAGAAACTTGTCTCTGATGTGCCCAGTAGGGTTGCCATTACCCATGCTCTTACAGACGTGCAGGCACAACTTCTTAGACCAAGTAGAAGTTCACATGGGGGCTGTCAAAGCCCATACCTAGAAAGAACTGGTCGAGAAAGCTGAGATAGCCGAAAAGTCAGCTAAAAAGTTCGAACCATCCACCCCTAAAGGCAAATGGGGTATGAGTAATAAAGGACGTGGCGACATGGCACAGTCTTCTCAAGCCAAAGGGAAAGAGACTATGTCCGTTGAATTGTTAGGGGATGTTCAGTCAAAGGCCAAGAAGAGCGGCTTCAATAATTAGGAGTCTAAGTTTCCTCCAAAGCAGTACTCCTTCAAAGATGATCAGGTGGTCACAATATTCCATCTACTCCATAAAGGAAATAAATTGAAGCTGTCGGATGCTCGACGTCCTAATGAAATAGGACGCACGAACGATCCCAAATATTGTCTCTTTCATAAGATGATTCATCATCCTACCGACAAGTGCTTTGTCCTTAAGGACAGAATTCAAGCTTTAGTCGACGCCGAAGTCCTGATGCTGAAGTTAGAGCAAAAGAAAGTCACTGCAAACATGGTGACCCTCGAGTTCGGCCAAACCCCAAAAGTCACAGTTCCTGACGGGACTTATCCAATCCCCGCACCACGGCTGGAAGTCAAATATCCTGCAGCTAAAACTCAAGATAATAATGGTCTTATTCCCTTGACACTGGAGACAGGGGAAATCATGTGGATACACACAGACCTTGTCCAAGACGAACAATGGGATTCAAAGAAGTCCAAGTCGAAGGGCAAATCTTGCAATGTCATCTCCATCCTGCCAGACGATGACAATCTTACATCAGCTTCTCTCAGCGATTCTGAAGGAGAAAAGTACGCTTGCACAACGCGAACTCATGTACCTCAGCCAACAGGTACTCAATCCGAAAAATCATACCTAAAACAGTATGAGAAAGCTACTGACGAGACACAACAGCAGACGACGTCAGTACAAGTACCAGCACCCGCTTCAGTTCCAACCAAGGGGAAGGGGAAGCCAAAGGAAGTCCAGTTCGACCATGTCCTGAAGAAGCCTTCAGGCCCAGGGCTTGACATGCCCTTTCGTTTCGACATATTGGCCCAGCTGGCTAATATCCCGGCTCGTATTACCATACACGAGCTCCTTCGTCTCTCAAAAGAGACAAGAGAAGCACTCAGAGATGCACATGCCAGAAATCCCTAAAGATGACGCCCAGTCTTCTTGCCTTGAATGCCATCATGTACAATCAAAGGTACCTGCTATTACCTTCACAATGGAAAATATGCTTCTCAAGGATAACAGGCACGATCGACCTTTGTACTACACCGGATACATCAGTTCAACATGCATTGAAAGGGTACAGGTTGATCCGGGGTCTGCACTCAGCATCGTCCCCAAAAGGCTCCTCTACTTTCTCGGTATACTACTATATAGGTTGTCCGCAATCACTACTACAATATACGGTTTTAATGCCGGGAGTAGTCATCCACTTGGGAAAATTTGACTCCGTTACCGAATCGGGAGCCTGAAGTCAGAGGTGACATGCTATGTCATTGACGCTGACACGTCATACAACTTGCTACTAGGACGACCGTGGATCCACGCCAACTGGATCGTTTCCTCCACTCTGCACCAGTGCTTCAAATACGTTGAAGATGATGCAACAGTATGAACTGTCTTCGCTGAGAAGCAACCATTCAAAGGGGTGAAAAATTACTTTACTGACGCTCTCCTGTATCAACAGACCGGTGAAACATCGAAAGAATCATTGCCGGACGATGATGATAGTGGCAATGAGGCGGATTCAGAATCTGAAGCAGACATGCCAGCCATTTTGATTGGTGAACCGATTATAGCATGTCTTAATAATCCCCAATGTAACACTCCTTCTGAAGATGAGGGCGAATGGGTAATTAATGATAATATTTCCTTTGATTATCCTGTGAGTGTTGGATTGTTTGAATCCGTTACGGATAGCTCTCTGCACATGCCTTTACATAACCAAGTGCATCCGGTACACCCGTCAAATCTATAGAAGGGGCCGTTTTAGTGATCCCTCCATCCAAAGAGGGTCAGTTACCAATAGTATTCGGTAAAGCCCAACAAGAGGGTCCACAGTTACAGATTCAAGTTCAGACTCAGACATCCCATAATTTTTTCATTATGCGCGACCAGCACACTATATGATGAAGAAAATGGGGTACAACCTGAAGCATGGGAAGGGCTTGAATTTCAGAAGAGGAAGACGTAGTTTGCTGCATAACTTTGTGCCGAGAGGGAAACCTGCAAATTACTATGATAACACACGCAGGAGGTTAGGATACGTTACACCCACACTACTCGTAACGGTTCAATCCAAGGATGACAAACTGATCCCATCACATTCTGCCTCTTCCTCCGAGTGGGACTTGGATGTCAGCGTAGGAATGATGTTCGAGAATCTTACGATTAATATGACTTCAAGCAGTCAATTACTGATGAGGAACCATGGGCTCATCAATTAGATCTCAAATGGGAAAAGCGATTTAAACAGCGTGAATCACCTACTGAAGACAAGGTGATCCAGGTCAACTTGGGTAGTCAAGATCACCTTAAGCCATCTTTATAAGTGAAAACTTATCACTTATGGAAAGAGAAGAATTGATTGTACTCATAAGAGAGTATATAGAGGTTTTTGCATGGAACTACGAAGACATGCCCGGACTTGATCCACAAGTAGTCATGCATCGTCTAAATATCAAACCCGACGCCAAGCCAGTCAAGCAGCAACAACGTCAGTTTCGCCCGAACATTATGGAGGCTATTGAAGTCGAAGTTTATAAGCTCATTGCATGTGGCTTCATACGGGAGGAACAATATCCAGATTGGGTTGCTAATATCGTTTCCGTCCTTAAGAAGAATGGGAAAATACGGATCTACATCGACTACCGTGATCTCAATACAGCTTGTCCTAAAGACGAATTCCCACTGCCCATCACCGATGTCATGATTGACAATACCTTGGATTCGAAAGAATATCTTTTATGGACGGCTTTTCAGGGTACAATCAGATTAAGATGTATCCCGACGATGAGAAACATATTTCGTTCCGGACATCATTGGGGGTATACTATTACACTGTGATGCTCATCGAACTAAAGAACGCCGGGGCAGCCTATCAGCGGGCAATGAACACAATTTTCCGTAATCATCTCTGAAAAACGGTGGAATGTTATGTCGACGACATTACTGTCAAAAGCTGCAATAAGAGTGACCATCTTCGTGACTTGAGAACAATGTTCGACATAATGCAGGCTCATCAGCTAAATATGAATCCGACAAAATCCTTCTTGGGGGTTTCGAGTGGAAAGTTCCTTGGGTTTATCGTCACATCAAAAGGAATCCATCTTGACCCAGACAAAGTCAAAGCTATTCAGAGCATGCATCGACCGAGGAATTTCAAAGAGCTTAGAAGCTTGCAAGGTAGACTGGCTTATATTAGAAGATTCATCGCAAATCTCTCAGGCCGCTGTCAACCGTTCACCCGACTCATGAAAAAGGGTGTTTCCTTTGTATGGGATCAAGGTTGTCAGGAAGCTTACGAGGATATCAAGAGATATCTCACAAAACCTCCAGTCCTAGTGGTTCCCACATCAGGAAAATCGTTCTTGCTTTATGTGAAAGCTATAGACCATTCTCTTGGTGCCCTGTTTGCTCAAAAGGGCGACAACGATCACGAACAGGCCATTTATTATCTGAGCAGGACTTTGATAGGGGCGAAATCTCACTATAATCCTATTGAGAAGAAGTGCTTAGCTCTTGTCTTTGCCGTTCAGAAGACGCGACATTATTTGGTCGGCCAAACTATACATGTCATTTTCAGAGTGAATCCTTTGCGTCTTCTCATGACGAAGCCAGGATCATTGAATTCAAGATTAGCTAAATGGGCGCTTCTTTTGTCTCAATACGACATGCTCTTTATCCCTCAAAAGGCGGTTAAAGGCCAGGCACTTGCAGATTTCTTGGCTGCTCATCCAATTCCGGAAAACTCTAAACTTCATGAAGATATTCCAGATGAAGTCTTCGAATCTAATATAACTTTCGAAGATGAAGTATGGCAGATGTTCTTCGATGGAGCATCACGAACAGGCCCTAAAGGCAGGATCATTGCCGGCGTGGGGGTTGTGTTTATCTCTCCACAGAATCATGTCCTTCCTAGAGCATTTTCTCTGACGGAATCATGCTCAACAATATAGCGGAATACAATGCTCTACTTATTGGTCTTCAGCTCGCCCAAGGAATGGGGGTACGCTACCTTGAAGCTTACGGCGATTCAAAATTGATTATCAATCAGGTTAAAGGCGAATATGAGGTCTGTCACGAGGATTTGGTGCCTTATTATCACGCAGTCATTGAAATAGCTTATCTGTTTGATGGCTTCTATATCGGGCACGTATCTCGATCTCAGAATACTAAGGCGGATGCTCTTACTGCATTAGCAACAATACTAGCCTTGCCAGTCGACACCGAGTATCACCTTACAGTGGCCACTCGACACCTTGTCTGCTCTAAACATATGTTAAGAACCAGAGAGGTCTATAATATCTCGACGGATCTTGAGCTGAGAGATTGGTTATTTTCTTTCATCGACTATGCTCTACATGGTCTGCAGCCAGACAATCCTAAAGAAGTAGCATCTATCAGACGAAGGTCTCTCCATTTTTACTATGATCCCACTCTGAGGACGCTTTACCGTCGTTCATATGACGGTGTCCTCCTCCATTGCCGTTCTAATTCAGAGGCGCAAGAAGTGCTTAAAGAAGTACACGACGGCATATGCGGAGCTCATCAGCCAGGTCCAAAACTTAAAGATTGATTGCACAGGCTTGGATATTATTGGCCAACCATGATAGTCGACGCCATCCAGTATGCACGAAGGTGTAAAGCATGCCAAATTCATGCAGACGTCATACACCAGCTTCCGGAGTTGCTCCACCCAATTGTTGCTTCATGGCCATTCGAAGCATGGGGAATTGATTTCGTAGGGCCAATCAGCCCCTCTTCGACAAAAGGACACCGGTTTATCCTGACAATAACCGATTACTTTTCAAAGTGGGCAGAATCCATACCACTGGTTGAAGTTAAAAATTCCAACGTGGTTAATTTCATCAAACACCATGTCATCCATCGATTCGGTGTCCCTAGGCGGATCATTCATGATAACGGTCCCCAATTTGCAAGCCGGGTATTCTATCGGTTCTGTGATAAATACCGAATTCAGAATGTGGCTTCAACCGCTTATAATCCCGCCGCTAATGGCTTGGCAGAAGCATTCAACAAAACAATCATTAAGTTACTCAAAAAGTTCGTCTCCTCGAATAAGCGAGATTGGAATGAGAAGCTCAGCGAATGTCTTTGGGCCTACCGAACCACGGTTCGGATCCCGACAGGCAATACGCCTTTTTCCCTGGTATACGGGTGTGAAGCAGTCATACCGTTAGAAATTCAGCTGCCGTCATTGCGAGTCGCTTTAATCACTAAGATCACATCAGAGGATAATGATCGGTTGCCTCTTCAAGAGCTTGAAGCCTTAGATGAGAAGCGATTACAAGCTCAGCAGCACATTGAGTTTTATCAGGCTCGGATCTCAAAAGCCTTCAACAAGAAGGTCAAACAAAGAGTCTTCCAGAAAGGAGATTTGATTTTAGCCGTCAGACGACCAATGATCATGACGCACAAAACCAAAGGCAAATTTCAGCCCAAATGGGAGGGACTGTTTGTAATAGAAACAGTATATTCAAACGGAGCATATCACCTTATGACTTCAAATGGTGATTTACTCATGATGCCAATCAACGACAAGTTCTTAAAGAAGTACTATCCTTGATTAAGGATCCTTCTCATGATCAAGTTAACATTACACCTCTGATCAAGACCTTCAAATCCGAGATATGCTGAAGGAGCGCCCCTCTCTTCCTCCAAACGAGATCATACGACCGTAAACTAGTATAGAGCCGACCGTACACTGGTTATCTCAAAGAAGAATCAAGGTTACTAATACAGTAACCATTAGATCCAACACCTTTAACGGTTAAGGATAGAGGAAAATGTTGGCCTTTAAGCCCAACATAAGTCCTCGACAACTCATCATGCTGAGGGGAATAGCATGGCTAGCCCGACCCAAACGGTAGTTGGTCAAGGCATATCAAACCCGTTGACAGTTAAGGATTTGCTAAAAATTTTAAGGGACCTGTTCCCATTTGATTCCCTCTCCAAAATCACTTATCAATTCTCATTCATAGAATGGTAAGACCACATATAAAGAACGACCGATCCACTCGAGTTACTGCTATGTTCAAATACCTCTAGCATCTGTTTCGCTGTTAAGTTAACATTAAACCTATGACAGTGATCTCCTCGTTTTTCTCAGTGAGAACGAGACCTTTTCATGCTATGTTTAACACTACACCTCTGGCATCCATTTCGCTGTTAAGTTAACATTAAACCTATGTGATCTCCTCGTTTTTCTCAGTGAGAACGAGACCTTTTCATGCTATGTTTAACGCTATACCTCTGGCATCCATTTCGCTGTTAAGTTAACATTAAACCTATTACAGTGATCTCCTCATTTTTCTCAGTGAGAACGAGACCTTTTAATGCTATGTTTAACACTATACCTCTGGCATCCATTTCGCTGTTAAGTTAACATTAAACCTATGACAGTGATCTCCTCGTTTTTCTCAATGAGAACGAGACCTTTTCATGCTATGTTTAACACTACACCTCTGACATCCATTTCGCTGTTAAGTTAACATTAAACCTATGACAGTGATCTCCTCGTTTTTCTCAGTGAGAATGAGACCTTTTCATGCTATGTTTAACACTACACCTCTGGCATCCATTTCGCTGTTAAGTAACATTAAACCTATGACAGTGATCTCCTCGTTTTTCTCAGTTAGAACGAGACCTTTTCATGCTATAACACTACACCTCTGGCATCCATTTCGCTGTTAAGTTAACATTAAACCTATGACAGTGATCTCCTTAGTTTTTGCAATGAAAACGAGACCTTTTCATGCTAAGTTTAACACTATACCTCTGGTATATCTTTTTGTCAAGTTAACATTACACCTCTGATAAATTGCTTTCCGAATTCCTACAAATTTCTTTTTGACACGTTAACATTACACCTCTGACATATGATCTTCTATGAAATTCATTTCCTAGCTTCCCAGTAAGTTTCTGAGTCCCACTCAGTCTTTAGTGGACTTCTCTGGTTGTCACGTTAACAATATACCTCTGACAATTTCTTCCAAATTCCATCCAAATTTTGAGCTTGGTGACTTCTCAATCGGTTACGTCATTGTGACCTCTGAACCGGCAGATATCCAAGTCTCATCCTTTAGTCCGGCAAGGACTATTTCTTTGTCATCATATGACAAAATTCTGAACTTATATGACAAAATTTTGAGCTTGGTGACTTTAATTGCAACCTCTGAACTGACAGATAGCCAAGTCTCATCTTTTAGTCCAGTAAGGACTATTTTCTCAAATGTATGACTAACTCTCTCAGCTTATCACCGCTGAATAGATTAGTTATATCATTATTCTGTTCCCTCTTAAGGGCTGCAATACAGCTTGAAAGCAAGAATTCAGAAGATAGAACAAGTTGAAATGCGACAGGGGAGTCAAATAAAATCACTTTTTATTGATTCTAAAAGAGGGATACATGAATGCACAGATTACAAGCTACAATGGCGCTTCATAGGACTTGATCTGTTCTTCAAGAGTGGCCAGCCTAATCTTCCTTTCTTCAGCAGCCCTGATAAGCGCCTGCGACCTCAACTCGGCCTCATTAAAGCTCGCTGTCTGGGCCAAGTGAGCTTCAATTTCAACCAAGGTTGCCCTCTGTACTAGCTCCTGCCGCAAGACTTCGTCATTCTGGGCCTTAAGCTGCTCAAGCCGGGCAGTCTCTTCAAGACGTACTGGTTCAGCCTTGGACAAAAGAAGATTAGCCTTCCTGATCATTTCCTTGGCCTTTTCAATTTTATCCTCAGCGTCAAGAAGAGCACTGTTAGAAGCGTCTATGGCATCCCCGAGCTCTACTTTCCTTGTCTCCAAGGATTTCAAATCAGAAGAAATTGCCTTAGCAGCTTCTTGAGCGGCGAGATGAGCTTCATGCATCTGAGCAACAAGATGCGCAAGCTGTTCGTTAACTGAAGACTCCAGATCTGAATGGCTAAGACGGCGTCATTCGTCCACGTCCCTCTAGAGTCTGTCTACCAAAAGCTCCAATATGGCGGCCTGGTCATCCCTCCAAAGTCTCAGATACTGTCAATGCTTCAGGAGAGGACCACCTTTAAAGCAGAGAACGAGGTAGTCGAGCCCTTCAAGACCAAAGCAATGGATCGCTTCAAGCTCTTATAAAAGCTGTCGACTAACTCAACCACGAATTCGTTCTCGGCCTCAATTACTCCCGGCAAACGAGCAGCCCCTGAAGACAGAGCTTCCACTGGCTTCACTGGCGTAACTATGGAGGAAATAATAGAAGCACTGGCTGTAGCAACACGAGGGGTCGTCGGTGATCTCGGAGGAGTCCTCATCGAGACCAGTATACCAGCCACAACTGATGTAGGACTAGTGACTATTTCTGGGAGAGCTTGCTTAACCACCAATGTTGGAGAAGTAGGACTGGTAATCACCTTCAGCTCCGCGCCTGGCAAAATAGGCGGCACCGACAAAACCGATGGCTTCTCACTTACCGATATAGTTGGAAGTAAGGTTGGTTCCATGACTACTGTTCTCTCAATCCCCTTTCCTCTGGCAGGTTCAGGCTGATAAGAGGGCAACCCGTGATACAAAGCATCCAACTCAGCCGCGTCTGTCGCAGTCGAAGTACTTACTTCACCCCTGGTTCCCTCAGGAGATTGGTTGGCTCTCTTGAAGTCAATGCACCCAGAGGCAGAACACCTGTAGAAAGATTCTGTTTAAGCAAGGCGTAATGAATATCACGAGAAGAATTACTCATAAAAGGTCAAAACACTACCAAAAGATGGTATCGCCTCACGTGGCTGCAGTCTCTCTCTGAAATCCTTTGACAACGGCTTCAGTTCTCTCAGGATCCATAGGAAAGTCTTTGGCAGAGTCAACACGAACGGCCGGCCCGCCTTCGCTCGCCGAACCCTCCGTGGTCCACCCAAAAGAACTAGAAGCTACGGGACTTCCTTTTGAAGTCCCAGCATCCGAAGGACCTACATCAGCCGCATCACCTCCAGACTCTTCCGAGACGGCGAAATAGCCAGCTTCATCGCCTTCTCTATAAGTGAACAGGGGATCATAATGCTCCCCCTGTTCTCCGACAGCCTCAGCTCTCGGGCTTCTAACCGCCTCAGTTCCTGAATCATAAAGTAAACAATGAGCTATATGGAACACACAAGAAGTATATTACAAGAACAGAGCTGGTCTTACCCGGGTCCAGAGCAGCTTTACCAGTAGTCTGCCTAGGAGCCGACAACCTAATGATTAATGGAGCAGGAGGAGGAGGCACTGCAGATGATTCGCCCTCTGCAATAACCGTAGGAGCGTAGCGATGAGGTTTCTTCACTACCCTCCTCCTACGAGATCCACCTTCCCGCTTTCGCTTGAAGTGGACGTCAGGATCTTCTTCCTCTACTTCTTCCACATCAACATGTTCAATGGGGGCCGTGCCTACCCCACCAGAAGCAGCTGCTGGAGCCTCAGCACCTGTATCCGCTTCAAAGCGAGGACTTCATGCATCCGAGGCTTCGCTATCATCAATGGCAATGAATTCCTCGAGGCCTGGAACGCGGACCCTCTTACCCTCGCTCTTCTCAGTGACCTTCCGCTTCAGCCGCTGAGAGATTAACTTCACACTAAAGGAATTAATCGAAAATCCAGTGGGTGTGGAGTTCGAAGTTCTATACCACTGGCAGAACCCCAGGGTCGTCAGAAAGGTACTGTTGCCTAAAAATTATTTTAAGGGCACTAAGGTCCTTTACAGTTACACTTCAAAGGTTAGCTTCGCAGCCCATCATTCAATAGGATGTGAACCACCTAAGAGATAGCCTCGCCTGGAAGCTTGAAGAAGAGACCCTTCGGTTCTAAGATTCCCAATCAAGAAATCAAAGGAAATTCAGGGAATTGAACTCCCTAAGATCACCAGATCATGATTGATCACCCTGGATTCATCGGAAGATAGCCAGAAATTGGCTTTAAAAGAGAGACGAAAATCTCTGAACAAAAGGGAAAGATCCCTACCTGCGATAGGTCGTTCGATGACTGGAGGAGGAAAAGGACCCTTCGTCGTAGAGGTTGCTACCTCCTTTCCTGCTCGTCTTTTGGGAGCCATCGGAGAATTGAAGAGAAAGTTCTTGAAATTCCAAACGGAGGAAGAAGAAGAAGAGAGTCAAAGTGCTCTGAAAATTCAAAGAGAAGTGGTGCCTTCTCTTTCAGCCCGATCAGGCTTTTATAAGCTGATGATTGCCTAATGTTGCCTCCTCGAAAGGAGCGCAGGCAGTCATTTCAAATTAATTTGAAACGGCGCCTAAAGCGCCTTCCCAAGAAGCCTTGATTCAGCACCGCTAAGGGCTAACTCCACCGTGAGTTCAGCGTCAACTTCATGCAACGTTTGAGTAACTTCGCCGAAAGATGAACCTTAACCCCACTGAAAGCTCGAACTTCGCAAAAAATTCATGGTAGCTTCGCTGGAAGTCGTTCCTGATTCAGATAGGATTCTATCTTTAACTTCGCAGGAAGTTTGGCTTCGTCGGTCCACTCCAGGTGTTCTCGAGTCAAAAAGAAGGAAAACAAAGCAGATAAACAGCACAAAATAAACTTTTATTGATTCAAAAGGGAAGATACATTGGCGCTACATCAAAATGGTTTGTACAACTGAATCATTGCTCCAAAGGCAAACAAGTGGTCCTATCTACTTCCAAGCCAAACTAACCGGACACGAAAGGCCTTCCTCCTACACAAGGTCGTAATCCTTCACATAATGGTAGATTTTGCCATCAAGAAGCTTGATCTTCTTTGATGAAAATTGGTAAAGAACTGGCTGCCACCAGAAAGTCGGATCTTCTTTGATGAAAATTGGCAAAGGAAGGATCCAAGACCTTACAGGTGACGTCCGCTTTCCCGAAGTGGATCATCTCGGATAAGCGACAACCAGCCCCTTCTCGAAGTGGATCATCCCAAATAAGCGACTGCCAACCTCTTCTGGGAACACGCATCAGCTGCCCCAGTTTGTTCCTCCTGCTTATGGTCAAAGTTTCAACTTGAAAATCATGGCACAAGTTTCTGGTCTCTTTCATTAAGATGAAAGACTGGCAACCATAATCACTGCAACGCAAGATGGAGAACAGGTTAGCAGTAAATCAAAGGAAAATGCAAGCATGGTACGCTAAGTCAAATTCTTTAGGCAAATTTATTTACATCTGATCCAGTTGCGCTTTAAGGATGGATTTTAGTTAAGCAGAGGATAGCCTCGCTTGCGCAATGATGATGGGCTAGCTCAGCATAAGCCAAGTCTTAGCTCACCTAAGACAATTATATTGAAGGAGCGTCAAAATGAGCTAAGTCCTAGCCTCACCTATATGGCTAAGCCAGACTGATCCAGAGGGACGCAGTCTTGACCCCACCTATATGGCAAGACTGGCTCAACCTTGAAGAGACTAAGTCCCCTATTCTTGCCTATGTGGCGAACTTAACAGGCAGATTCAACAGATTCAAATCAATCAGACACAAAATGAAGAACAAGGGAAATCAATCCCTGAGGCAGCTTATAAAGCTAAATTAAGGGAGATAAACTCCCTAAAGTCATTTGTCCATTGGTAAAGTCTCTGGATGACCGAGACTCACCAGTTCTTGGCCGGTTAATAACCAGAGTGGGCACCCCACTATTTCAGAGATTTGAGTATACTTCTCTGAACAACCAGGAGAAGTCATGAATGGACTGTTTCCTTGAAGAGGACCTCAAGTGTCCTATTTATAGGCCTCATGGCCTGATCGCACCGACGCTGCTTCAAGCTTAGAAGCGCGAGCGAATTTAAGGCATTTACTGAGCCTTGAGAAAGGGAATAGTCTCCCTCGAAAATGCGCACAGAAGCAATGATCTTCCTTAAAAAATGGGCAATCCTTCTCAAAATTAGCCGAAAAGCAGTTGGCCTCGGGAAAGGAACGACGTTCTAAGATCAATTTGAAGCGAATCTACTCCAGGAGGCTTGAACGCGAAGCCACCCAGACGCGAAGCTACCCGAAATCGCGAACCTACACGATTCCTCGGCGAACTTATTCTAATCCCAAAGCAGGATTGAAAGCGAAGCTGAACTCAACCACTATGGCGATGTTTGTACTTCACATACCATCAATCAAAGCAATTCAAAGTATTTCGAAATCTGAACCATTCCATTGTAAACTTTTGAAAACTTTGAAGGGGGTTTTGTTGACACACTAAAAAAGATAAGATTCCTAACTGGCCTGAACAATGTCTAATTTGTTGACATTTACAAAAGACAAGTGACAGATAAGCTGACGACCAGTTCTGTACCCATCTCCGAGGGACAAATCAGCAACTTAGACTCTACTGATCCAATGAAGTAGACAGTGAGCCTAGATTATCTTTGAAGAGACCTAAGCAGGTCTAAGATGCTAAGTTAACTCAACACTTAGCATCAAATGAGCCCAAGGGGACAGCCTCGCCTGAAAGGCTAAGTTTGTCCAACTTCGCCTTGAAGCTGTTCAAAGCTCTATCAGTGAGCTAACTTACAGCTTTGCCTGAAGTAACTCCGCAGAGAGTTAGCTTCGCTCGAAGTCACACGCAACTGCGCAGAAGGATGTTCGGTAGCTTCGCCACAGATGTTTATCCAGCTCCGCTGAAGAGCTTTCTTCTAACTTCGCCAAATGCTCCTTCCAGCTCCGCTGTGAGCTCGCTGTGGCAGCTCCGCTGCGGGTCTTTCATAGTCACCTTTGACCAATCAAATCTCCAGATGAGATTAAATCTATTCAAGACCAAATCTAATTGAGATCAAATCTGAGATCAAATCTGGCAATTGTTTATCATAATCTCTTGACTCTCCTAAAACAAGTAAGAAGATCAGGGAGATCTTTCAATTGTATGGAAAGAATTAAAATAGATCAGGAGATCGACGCTACCTGCTATTCCTAACTTCGCAGAAGCTGATTCTAGCCTCGCTGCAATGCTACTTTTCAGATTTAAACAGATTGACTCAATCTGTTTTTAGATTTTCAAGGGACAATTATACCCTGCTCTCCCTATAAATAGCCCACCAGGGGTACACGGAGAGAGATACACACACGCGCAGAGGCTGAAAAAACAGAGAGAGACGGCTAAACAGAGATCTATTCTCTTCCTTCCAAGAATTCAGAGAACTACTTCTCTAATCAGGGCGCTAATACCCTAAGATTTTCCTCCCTCTCAAAGAATCTCCGGAACCAGGCGAGAAGGAATTCTCAAGTGGAGGCGGTTTGAGAAGTAACAAGAGGGTTCTGCCAACCTTCTGTTCTCCGATTCCCCGAACCAGGCGAAAAGGGAATCCCATCGATCGCATCGTTAAAGGGACAAAGTGGTCGCGCGCTGACCAGACTCCTATCGGCACACTTCTCCAGATTCTCAGAGGAGATCTACTTGTAATCTTTTTTTAGAATACTTATAATTTAGCTCCTTGATCCTTTTTTTGTAAGTTTTCCATTTGCAAAATCAATGAAAAAACACATGGGAGGGCTATCCATGAGTGCAAACTATATGTGTGCAAATGCAAATTCAAAAGATAGATTAACAAAACCAAGATCACAGTCCTAGGTGGTTTATTAGTCTCTAATTTTGCATAATTTGTATCACATCTTCACATTAATTTCATATTAAATTCTGCTAATAAAGCTTTGCTTGCTTGATTCTAGGTCCATGGTGTGCAATGAAGAAGAAGACCCTAAATCACCATTTAATTGGTGATTAAAAGCCTATTAAAGATAGTCATTGACCTAGAGAGTTGATTCTGTGAAAACCAGGGGCTGAAAAGACGAAACCGAGCACAGGGCCTGACAGGGGACAGACGGGACCGCGCGCGGCTCGAAGCGCTGAGCACATGGCCCTAGTATGGCCGCAGCCCCGGCCGCGTTTTGGGCCAGGGCCTGGCCCCTGGCCCCCCTCTTCCCTGGTGGCTATAAATACCCCCTAGGGTTCCAGAATTGGGATATACAGAGTTAGGAGTAGTTTTCATTTCCATGTTATAGTTTAGAGTAGTTTAGTTTAGGTTAGTTCTTCTTCCCCATTGTATTTTTCATTTTGTAGATCTTGTAATAGGGAGAGAGAGTGGTACATGCTTGGAATGCAAGAGTGCTTGTAATAGAAGGTGACAATCTATAAAAGGTGCTCTCTTTTTCTCTCTATGTTTTCTTCTCTCTAATCTCTTTTACATGTGTAGCTAACTTTTCTCTCATGGCAACTAACTACTAACTACCAACTAGTCTAACTTCTTATTTGATAATCCACATGAATCTAATAGCCTCGTTTTGGCCTTGCTCTTGCAAGAGCCATTGATGGCTCATGATGATGGATCTAACTCTAACTTTCTAACCACTAACAAGCTAACATTACTTTACTCCATGCTTACTTTTAGTTTTGATGATTTAAGTGTAGCTTGCACTTGTTTGTTGAGTTGGGTTGTGATGAGTTACATATGGGTCATGCTTTGAATTGCTCTTGAACCAAGGACTAGTGATGGCCAATGATATATGTGAGGCAACTATCACTAAGAGGTTAGCGTGTTGGTAGAGTCATTAGTAGTTAGTAGCCATGAGTTTTCTTTCTTTTACACTTTATTTTAGAAATATCAAAAACCACAATTACCATTCTTTTCTATGTTTCCCACTTCTTCGTATTTCACCGTACCTCTCTTTTCATTCTTTGCTTTCTTTTCTTTTGATTCTTTAAAACTTTGAAGAACTTTTAACATACACGTGAATCAACCGGTAAAGCTTCTATCGCCTCCCATCCTTGTGGATTCGACTCGTTTTAGCCTCTATGCTATAACGGAAGTATCGAGGAAGCTAAAGCGCACACACTTTAAATTTTGATTTCAAAACATACACTTTTTGTGCGTGATTTTTCCCCGATCGAATTTTGGCACCGTTGCCGGGGATGGGAACGGTTTGATTTCACAAGTTTGTTAACTTTTCTTCTTTGTTTTTTGGTGTGCAGGTTAAATTTTAGCATTGCAGAAGTCCACACTTACTCAAGTGTGGTCGGATAACTTCTTGTACATTTATATACTCTGCTGCTAATTTTTATTTATATTACTTGTACACTGTAAATAATTTTAAGAAGTAAAATATAGAAATGGATGCTTTAAAACGGTTTAGACATTTGCATCTAGGCACGTGTCAATTTTCATTCCAGTATACTGTATTTTGTTCTTATGTTGTTGTGATAGGAGGTGTACATATGGCATTGCATATAGTATAGGACAAACACTTCAGTGATTTACTCGCTTTTTTGTGTTCATGCTTATCTATATTGCACACTTGCACAAATTTAACTTAAGGGCAACACCCAATACAACATAAGGTGGGGAAGTTATTACCCTCCCTTAGCCCAAAAAATCACCTCCCCACTCACACAATCCAAGCCTAATAAAAATTGATAGACGTTGGCCCCTAGGGACATCTCGGACTCATTTAGGAGATTGACCTAAGGGGGAAATTGTTAGAATTTAACTCTTACTAAATCGGTATCTAAGGTTGGGGATTGAGAGGCGAAACCTCGAAGAACAGTGGTTTGGCATAATTAGGCCCGTTGCTCCGGCACGGATACCTCCCACTGATCTTGCCCCTACCTGGCCGATTAACTCGTGGTCACCTTCCGACAATATACCCCCCGCGGACAGTCTAACCAGTTAGGAGTCGTTTAGGTTTAAGTCAACCCTAGCATAGGCTTGTTTTCGTTTTCTTTTTCTTTGTTTGTTTGTTTGTTTGTTTTATTTTCATATATTGTGAAATGGATTTTAACAACAATAATTCTTTCAATCATGATATAAATCCATATTTCACTCCGACCTCATTTGACTCGGATAACTCCAACCCGGTTATGTACAACATGAACCAACCATATATGCCGAGTTGGGATTATCTAACTCAATATGACCCATATCTCCAATCCTATAACCAAGATTTTAAAATAATTTCAACTCTTCATAGAGTTCATGGGGATTCGCCTACCCCGAGTCAAATTTTCAACCATCTTATCCACAATTTTCACAATATTCATTCCCCAATTGTGATTCATATACTCCTTTTTCTGAACCACCAATTGAAGAAAAATCATCATTGGAAAGGAGTATAGAAGAGTCCCTACAACAAATGCAAAATTTGCTCAGTTCACAATCCTTACCATATCAAACTCCACATCCTCCTTTTCTAGAGCATCCAATTGAAGAAGAATTTGAGCTAGAAAAACGTTTGGAAGTTTTTTGTGATAGAATGCAAAACATGTTGGACTCCTCATCTCAACCAAATTTTCAAGAGTCCTACTCATCTTTTCCAGTCTCACCTATTCAAAATGAACAAACTTCAATACTGAATTTGAGTATGGAACCCTTGCGTGAGTTCGAGCAGCAACCGCAAAATCCGATGGACTCACAATTTCACCACAATTTCTAAAATCACCTTTCATACTCACCTATTCAAGAAAAATCAATTACAAAAAGTATGAAAGACATGATTCAGACTCAACATTCTGTTACCCTGTCTGTCAGTAGGTTAGATTCAATAATGAGCGATCTGATCAATGAGAGCGAGGAAAATTTTTCTTGTCAACCATTGACCAATCCTTATATCCCTAACTCTACTGATTGGACCCTTGAATCATGTCATTTTGGGAATCCAGATTCAATTTCAGAACACACATTCGAACTTGACCAAACTCCAAGTTATGAAAGTCATCTGGACATCCTGGCAAGTTATCCCTTCCCTGAAATTGAAATCGAACCTGAATGTGATCCTCAACCTCCTGTTGGGAATTCTATTTCACTTTTCGATTCAATAATAACTCCGGTATCTTTACCAGATTTTTTTTCTCTATTCCGGAGTCAACATTAAATCCTGTACCAGTCCACCGTGAAATGGAATCACCAATCTCTTATGATCACACTTCATTAATGGGGACAGTGTGTGAACATCAATTCTTTGGTCTGGACCCTATTTTGAACCAATTTCAACTCTCATTATTGACTCTCGACTTGATCTGAGTCAACTTTCCGAGTTGGTATCAGTTTTTGTTCCTGTTCCATTTGAGTCCAAATCAATTATCTCTCAAAATCATACTTCATTGTTGGACAAGAATGTTGAAGAAAATGACTCAATAATTATTTTTGAAAATTTGAAATTAGATAGGGATAAAATTTTCAATAAGACCATTCAATCAATCATTCTTTTATTGGGTCATGTTCAAGAGATCATTGGTGGGTTCCTGCACGATCCACGCTATTTTGATTGGGTAGCAACACTTGACCCAATCAGACCACCACCAGAGCCACCTCCTTGAGGTAATCTTCCTTCCCTCTCCATTGTTTCATGTATTTACACATTCATGATGTATTGAGGACCATGCATGAGATAAGTGTGGGGAAGGGTTTACTAACATAGTTAGTTTTACATTTTCTTCTTTTACACTTCTTTTTAAATAAAAATTAAAAAAAACTCTTTTTTCTTTTTACAAAACTTTTTGAATTAAGAGAAATAGTTTTGATCCATTTTTAAGAAAATTAAGATTATCTTAAGAATTAGGAAGACCTAAATTATGAAATTTTAAACCAAGTCAAAATAATAGATCTTGTTTAAATTTTAGGATAAGAAAGTAAGATTGAAAAGATAATTTGATCTTGAAGTTTTTGTCTTAGATTTATGCACTTCACACTTACACAATTTTTGGGATTAAAACAAAGACTGGAAATGCTATAAAAACATATTGGAAACAAAAAAAAACAATTTATGATAAATAAAAACCACCTATTGAAGTTGGGTAATTATGTCTCAGGAAGCATGATTATTCATACCTAAAACGGTGGACAAAAACAAAATAACCCCCTTTAGTTTTGTGGCCTTGTTTACTCGAGTCCTTAAGTCTGAGGGATGTTTTCTCATCTGGTGCCCTAAGACCATCTGGTTTGGGAGTCACCGGCTAAAGGCTCACTATCCGGGTAAATAAGAAAGCCTAAGAAAATTAAGAGAAGAAAAAAAACAAAGAAAGAAGAAAAAATAAATAAATAAAATAATAATATATATTAAATAAATGGCATGAAAGCTTGAGTCGATATCCCAAAAATCTTCACAGTTCACAAAGTGCATATTTTTCTAAGAGTTTTATGAAAGATCAAAGAGTCAATTCAATTTTAAATTCTTACAATTAATTTATAACAAGATTTTTTTGCATTTTGACTTAGTTTAAGAAAGAACAATTTCTGGTTAACCTATGACCTTAGATCACTTATATTTTCACAAAAATACTTCAATACTTTTCTCTATTTCAAAAATGCGTTTTCAAAATACTAACATTTGATTTCTTTCTTTATGGATTTTGTGGATGTAATCCGCTGAAAACCCTCAGGAGACAAAACTCCTCCTCTAAGGGGAACTTAGAGGTTTAACGGCTTGTTGCACATGCTCAGTGCAATCGCGTCACCTGCGAAAGTGGTGTAATAATTTCTTAGTTTTTTGTTTTGCTCGGGACGAGCAAAAGATAAGTGTGGGGGTGTGATTAGTCTCTAATTTTGCATAATTTGTATCACATTTTCACATTAATTTCATATTAAATTCTGCTAATAAAGCTTTGCTTGCTTGATTCTAGGTCCATGGTGTGCAATGAAGAAGAAGAAGACCCTAAATCATCATTTAATTGGTGATTAAAAGCCTATTAAAGATAGCCATTGACCTAGAGAGTTGATTCTGTGAAAACCAGGGGCTGAAAAGACGAAACCAGGCACAGGGCCTGACAGGGGACAGACGGGACCGCGCGCGGTTCGAAGCGCCGTGCGCGGCCCTAGTATGGCCGCAGAAACGCAGCCTGGGTCGCGTTTCCGCGGCCGTACGGCCGCGGCCCCGGCCGCGTTTTGGGCCAGGGCCTGTCCCCTGGCCCCTCTTCCCTGGTGGCTATAAATACCCCCTAGGGTTCCAGACTTGGGATATACAGAGTTAGGAGTAGTTTTCATTTCCATGTTGTAGTTTAGGGTAGTTTAGTTTAGGTTAGTTCTTCTTCCCCATTGTATTTTCCATTTTGTAGATCTTGTAATAGGGAGAGAGAGTGGTACATGCTTGGAATGCAAGAGTGCTTGTAATAGAAGGTGACAATCTATGAAAGGTGCTCTTTTTACCTCTCTATGTTTTCTTCTCTCTAATCTCTTTTACATGTGTAGCTAACTTTTCTCTCATGGCAACTAACTACTAACCACCAACTAGTCTAACTTCTTATTTGATAATCCACATTAATCTAATAGCCTCGTTTTGGCCTTGCTCTTGCAAGAGCCATTGATGGCTCATGATGATGGATCTAACTCTAACTTCTTAACCACTAACAAGCTAACATTACTTTACTCCATTCTTACTTTTAGTTTTGATGGTTTAAGTGTAGCTTGCACTTGTTTGTTGAGTTGGGTTGTGATGAGTTACATATGGGTCATGCTTTGAATTGCTCTTGAACCAAGGACTAGTAATGGCCAATGATACATGTGAGGCAACTATCACTTAGAGGTTAGCGTGTTGGTGGAGTCATTAGTAGTTAGTAGCCGTGAGTTTTCTTTCTTTTCCACTTTGTTTTAGAAATATAAAAAATCACAATTACCATTCTTTTATATGTTTCCCACTTCTTCGTATTTCACCATACCTCTCTTTTCATTCTTTACTTTCTTTTCTTTTGATTCTTTAAAACTTTGAAGAACTTTTAACATACACGTGAATCAACCGGTAAAGCTTCTATCGCCTCCCGTCCTTGTGGATTCGACTCGTTTTAGCCTCTATGCTATAACGGAAGTATCGAGGAAGCTAAAGCACACACACTTTAAATCTTGATTTCAAAACATACACTTTTGTGCGCGATTTTTCCCCGATCAGTGGTTAAACCTAATATCAAGAGCGTAGGCTCTGATACCAATTGTAAGTACACATAGAGGGGGGTGAATAGGTGTACGGCTAATCTAATGAACAAAATGCGAAAATTAAAACTTAAATTGTAACACACTTAATGTAACCAACGAGTGTAGCCGAATTCCCGGTGAAGGGCTCTGGACTAACTCCTCTTGATTCCTCTGAATAAGAGTTGAGGTGCTATACGAAGCTCTCATGGTTAAACACAAGTGAGGCACATAAACAATCACAACCAAGCATATAAGTATGAATAAGAAATATGAATGATGCAAGGCACAATGTAAAAGAGAGAGAGTTAGAGAAAGTGGATCAAACGTAAACACCGAGATATGTTTTGAGGTTCGAGCACACAGCTCTACGTCCCCGCCTTCACACAGAAGGATTTTCACTAACTTGTCCACACAGGACTCCCACACAGGGAACCTCCACTGAGGATTTGGGGCAATACAATAACCGGGAGTACACAACTCCTCTCTCAATACAACACAACCTCTACACTTAGAGGCTAGGCACAAAGCCACCACAAATCAACCTCACAAATGAGGGATGGGCACAAAAGCCAAACAACTAATCAAACTCTCACTAGAGGGATAGGGCACAAAGCCACCAATCCAACAATCAACCTCTACACAAGAGGGATAAAACAAATTAGAAGGGTTTACAACTTGGTGATTACAAAAACCACAAACAACCTCTTTTCCCACAAAACAAAGATCCTATAGAGAGGATAGAATAATAAGATCAAGTGTGAGAAAACAAAGTGTTTTGAACAAAGAAAATCACTTGGGAAAATCTCCAAATAGATATAGAATTTTAGACCAAAAACAAATTCCCAAAAGACTATTTTCTTTAAATTTACAAACACTTTAAAAACAAATGAAGATTGATCTTTTAAACCCAAAAACTCTTTTGAAACACTTGCTCTTAAAACACTAGAGAAGATCAGAATTTTGGCTGTTAAAAAACTTGTTAAGAAACAACTCAAATGTGGGGTATTTATATCCCCCACAAAATTCTGCCCGTTGGCTGGCAGAAAGGTCAAAAATGACCTTCTGGTCGACCGGCCAACGGTCAAATTTCTGACCGTTGAGCCTGCCGGTCGACCGCCCGGTCGACCGCGCCCAGAACCAGAGAGCAACGGCTCTCTGGCCGATCGACCATCCGGTCGACCGGGCCAACCCGAGAGTGGGTTGACTTCAGTCGGTCGACCGCTCAGTCGACCGGCCAAACAAGCTGGCCTGCGTGCACGTCCTTGTGCACGTCGGTCGACCGGTCCGGTCGACCGGCCACTGGTCCGGTCGACCGTTCCGGTCGACCGCCAGGGCCTGGCAGATCTGGTTATAGGATTTAAAAACTGGTCTTTTGTCTTAAATAAAATCCCATAAAGTCTCTAAAAATTTACAAAAATAGTTTCAGTATAATACTTTGATATACAAACATGTTTGAGTAAAATCAAACCATGTTACAAACATTTTGAACTATTTTTGTAACTTAGAAATTTTGCCGAAAATCAAAATCCGTATTTTCCAAAACTTAGATTTTGAAATGGAAATCCGATTTTTCCAAAACACATCCAAATACAAAAACATGATATTTAAATAACTTTTAAGCATGTTGTATATGGATATAATCCAATATACATGAAAAGAATTATATCAATGTTTTTGACTTAAAATCCAAAAATACGTTTTGTTAAAATACAAAACTCCAAACTTATGAAATAGACTATCAAACTAAGTTTGTTTAAATAGTTGAAGCATAGATGTATATAGAACAAATCTAATATACATGAAACCATGTAAACTTGTTTTGATTCTATCTATTCATGAAAACCAAGATCGGTTAAACCAAAAACCGAAAACCAATAAACATGAAACTTGAAACAAGTGTGTGTGTTGTGAACTTAAGCATATCACACTATCTAATCTTTAACAATGGATCTAAACTATAAACTAAACAATGTACCGAAGTCTTCTTGTAGAGCGCCGTCTCCAAATCGACTCGATCCAAACGTGATCCACGGAGCTTGACTCCAACGAATGCTAGATATGAACTTTGACGCTCGGGCTCTTGAATCACCATGTGAAAGCTCCAAAACACCTTTGTTGAAGCTAATCACTTACTAATATCATGGTTAAGTATCTGAAACTAAATATCATAATATTATTAGTAAACTATAACTACATGAGTTAATCATCATCAAAACTAGAGTGGAAGGCCTCTAGGCCAACAACTTATACTATACATATTAGTATATATATATTAGTATGTATGTATATGGATTTATATACACACACATGCATGTTGACTTCTTTACCATACCCCCACCATACTTGTGGGTACAAGTACTTCATGAAGGGGAGAGGGATGGGGACCTTACTTATAGGTGTAAGGTATAGTGTAGGGAGATGGTGTGAGGGGGGCACTTGTCATGATATCATTGAAGGGAATGGAGCATAAATAGGAGGGAAATGAAGAGAAAATTTCATTTGGAAACACCCTCTCTCTCTTCATTCTCCAACTCCAAATCCCCTTCTTCTTCTCCCTTTTTGCAGCCGGCCAAGGCACCAGCAAACAGCCAAGCTTTCCCTCCATTTCTTCACTCACTCACACTCTCTATCTCTCTCTCTCTCACTAACTCTTCTTCCCTTACTTCCTTTATACTAAAAAGGCTTCCTTTACCTATTTTACCTCCTCCAAAGACCAAATAGAACATAGTAAAGTGGTGATCTAACATCACCATTAGAGGAAATCCTTGAAGACAAGGTTGACCTAGGATAACAAGTTAGGAGGGTGATATTGATTGAAGAAGGTAAGCAAATTCTTAAGACTACACCCTCTTATGCTCTTTAAGTTACAAACTAATCATGATGTTGTTATGACCTTGTAAACTCCATTATAGCAGGTGACCAAGCGTGATAAAGGGATATTCTCTACAAGGGTGAGTAGAACATCCGGAATCTAGTATAATAATAGGTAGTGTAAAGCTTAAAATAAAGTGGAAATTTCTAAGTTATAAGTGAACGTGAAATATTATGATAATACATGTATATGATTTATAGATTTTATGTGTACATAATCTTATGGTAATCATATTGTAGTTATTTTCATGTATGTTTAACATTGTGTATGATTGTGTGTATACATGGTAGTCAACCACATGCTTTTTTAGAGAAATAGTTTTGTGGATAAATATGATACTTGATACTATGCATATAATTATGGCTACGCATATATTAAGATGACATGATACGTTAGTTATCTTGAAAAGGTTTGCATGTTGTTAATTTAGCAAGTGGTTACTTAAACATGTTAATGATTTTCATAATATTGGCATCATGTAAAGTAGAAATCATGAGAATCATTTATGTTGGCATTATTTTATGAATCCTTATATGTTATTATTACATGAAAGATATGATTATTGCATGTTTGGAGGAAGGGACCGGGTTGAACTGGAGGTGACCGAAGGAGAGAATATTACGATAATGTATAGGAGGAAGGGACCGGGTTAAACCGGAGGTGATCGAAGGGGAGAATATTGCGTTGAATAACGTATAGGAGGAAGGGACCGGCTTTAACCGGAGGAGACCGAAGGGGGAGTCCAATTTTATGTTTAACAAGTGTGTTATTATGGTTAAGATGGAAAACATATGTTAAAACTATAAGGAATTGATATTTTCAGACTCTGTGATAGTCGACTTACCTAAATAATTTCAACAGAATTAGTCGACTAGCCCTTGGGCTAAGTCGATTATAGATGGGAATAATGGGTAGACAAGCCCTGGAAACCACCGTTAGTCGACCATATATGATAGGTTAGTCGACTAGCCTCAGTTACAGGCAATAAACAGAGAGTGGATATCATTTTGGGTCTAGATTAGTCGACTATAGTTGGTAGACAGTCGACTAGTACAATGGTTAGTCGGCTACCTAAGACAAGATAGTCGACTATCTTTAATTACAAACAGTCAACAGAGAGCACATATCTTTTTGGTCAAGACGTAGTCGACTAGTACCAAGTGTAGTCGACTATACAAGTTAGGGTAGTCGATTAGGTAAGTCACAGGCAACCAACAGAGAGTAAATAACTTTTTGGGACAGAGCCCAGTCGACTATAGTTTCATTATAAGTCGACTAATAATAAGTATTAGTCGACTATAGGATCGAGCAAGTCGACTGATAAGACCCATTTCTGTGTCTTGGTCACGACTTTAGCAAATACCTAAAAATGTGCAAAAATAGTATAAATTACAATTATTAATCTGATGATAAATCCCAAATAGACACACATAATGGTCATGCATATGTTATTGTTTTACTCACTGAGCTATCGAGCTCACTCTGTTATATTAATCACCTTCAGGTTTGGATAAAGGTAAGGGACCCGCTTAATGACAAAACGAACTAGGTGGCAGCGGGAGATATTTTTACCCTTTTTGGCATGTTATTTTGATATATATATATATTGTTTAAGAAAAATTATGTAAAACTTCTATGTTGATGCTTGCCATGAACTTTGTAAAATATTGAAATGCTTGTATTATTAAGGTGCTTGACTCAGATACTGTGTAATATTGTGGAGTCTATGGAATAGATAATGTGTAGGCTATGTTTTCAAATGGGTTGTCAGATCAATGTTTTGAAAATATGATAAATCATGCTGAGATCATATATGCATATAAAGTGGAAAATGTTGTAAAATATTAAGTAGGCGGATGTTCGCCGAAATTGAAGTGTTGTATCTTGATGGGTCCCACGTTTAAATTAAGGATAATCTGTGATGATTGTATTGACTGAAAATTTTTAAGACTGGGACCGTTACATCTGGGGTGCAGCCGTAGAGAGGGAGATGGCCAGCAAGGAGACACGACCATGGAGAAAGGAGAAGGAGGTCGAGGTCTGGGCGGTTTGTGTTCAGGCCAGAGCTAGCTGTGAGGGTAGACGCTGGTCACGGCCATGGAGAAGATGCCCACGGCAAAGCCGGTTGTCGTAGGGGTGCGGTTGCTATGGAGATTGGTCACGACAAGGGCTTGGCCTGGAAGTGTGGTGGGGAGGTGGTGGCATGGAGATGGGGCACCGTTGCGGCAAAGGAAGAAGATGGAGTATGAGGGGCACGGCTCCGATGGAGATCAACGCAAAGAGGACAATGGAGCTCGGAGGTTGCAACGGGCTCCGACGGAAGGCTCATGGGTGCCGACGTCAGCAAGGAGAGGGAGAAGAAGATGAAGAAGAGGAGGCGGCTATAGATGGAGGAGAAGAAAAGAATAGGAAGATAGGATTTGTTGGGATCTAAGATTAAATAGGATTAGGTTTAGATTAGTTAGGATTTAAATCTAATTATTAGGATTTAGATATGATTTTGATCGATAGCTTTGGATTAATATTTAATAGATAAGATTTTTGGTTGTGTGGGTTTGGGTATAGGCTTAGTGGTTAATGGGTATAGGATATAGAGTAATGGACTATGGGTAAAGAGTTAAGAAAATAATAAAGAGTAATAATAACGAGAGCAGCAACAACAACAGCAGAATAATAATAATATCATTAATAATGATAATGATAAATAACATAATAATGCTGATAATAATTACAATAACTCTTACTAAAACTAATAATCACAATGATAATAATGATAATATTAACAACATGATTAGCATATTAATAATAATAACAATATTAGTATCAATAATAGCAATAATAACATTCACACAAATAATAATAATAAAGTAACCAGTAAAACAAAATAAATACTAGAAAATATAGTATTTTAAATTAGAAATATTACACAATTAAGCTCGGCTCGCAGACACACGGTATAGCTAGTAAAACCCAAAGAGTTCAAGCAAAGCGGAAACATAGTAAGTCGCGTCTGACGAGGCTACGCAATTAAGCTCGGCTCGCAGCCACATGACTTATCTAGGCTCCGAGTGAAGGTAGAAAATCCAGAATTTAAAGCCTGAAAGCTAAAGTCAAACCGCAGAGCGGTTAAGCCCGAAGACTGTATAGGTATCTACAGTAGGTGTTAGCGTCGAACACACGCATATAATAAAGCAGTAATAGACAATATCACAGAAATAACATATGTACAGGAAGTAAACCACCCTAGTATAAGCATTCGTCACAGGCATATACATGTACAATCCTGAGCACTCGGTTACATACAGATACAAGAACACAGCCCAATACAAAATACGTATACAAACTCAAATACATGACAAAATAAAAGTCAACCCAACGAAGCGAGGAAACCCAAAACGGGGCGAGGACACTCGCCAAATCTTTGGAAAAACCGTGAAGTCCGGAATCCCAGAAACTCGCACGCGCCACAATATATCAAAATATAAATAAATATTTTTATAGAAAGAAAGAGAATAAGAGAGATGAGAGAGAGAAGAGAGGGAAAGCAAGAGAAAGCGGGAGAGCTAGAGAGAGAAAGTGAGAGCTAGTGAAAGAAACTAATCTAGTGAGAAATAAAGAGCTAGAGAGAGAAAATCTAGAGAGAGCTAGAGAGTGTGAAAATAAGAGAGAGAAACAGAGGGGGGAGAGATAGTAGAGAGAGAAACAAAAAGGAGACAGTAGAGAGAGGGAGACAGGGGGCTGCTGCCCCCTCCTCTGCTCAAACCACCCTAGTACAAGCATTCGTCATAGGCATATACATGTACGATCCTGGGCACTCGGTTATATACAGATACAAGGACACAACCCAATACAAAATACGGATACAAACTCAAATACATGACAAAATATAAGTCGACCCGACGAAGCGTGGAAACCCAAAAAGAGGCGAGGACACTCGCCTAAATCTTCGAAAAAACCGTGAAGTATGGAGTCCTAAAAACTCGCGCACGTGCCACAATATATCAAAATATAAATAAATATTTTTATAGAGAGAGAATAAGAGAGATGAGAGAGAGAAGATAGAGAAAGCAAGAGAAAGCGGGAGATCTAGAGAGAGAAAGTGAGAGCTAGTGAAAGAAACAGATCTAGTGAGAAAGAAACAGCTATAGAGAGAAAAATCTAGAGAGAGAAAGAGAGAGCTAGAGAGAGAATGACAATAGGAGAGAGAGAAACATAAGGAGACAGAGACAGCAGAGAGAGAGAGAAACAAAGAGAAAGAGGGAGACAATAGAGAGAGAGGGAGACAGGGGGGCTGCTGCCCCCTCCTCTGCTCACGACCTGGCACAGCCAGGTCGTGGCCAGCCTAGCCCTGGCCGCACGGCTAAGGGTGCCAAGGGGGTACCTGCCGCCAGAGGCCGGTGCAGGCCAGGGGTGGCCGCCAGCCACCCAAGGAGGAGGAGAAGGGGAAGAGGGTGTTGGGTTTGGAGGAGATTTTGATGGTGATATGGTGATGATGGGGTGGTGTAGAATTTGGGTGGCAGAGTTGAAATTGAAGGAGATGGAAGGAGGATGAGGAGGAACAGGGAGTTGTAGTGATGGAGTTGGAGAATGAGAAGGGGGTGGAGAGGTGATAGAGGTGTTGGATTTTAACGAGGAGGACGGTGGTTTTGATGAAGAAGATTGGGGGGGATGGTGTTGGAGATGAAGGAGAAGGAATTGTAGAGGAAGGAGTAGAATTTGGGGAAGTGGTTGGAGCTCAGAGCCGACGCCGACCATGGGCGTCACCGGCGGATGGTCGTCACCCAATTGGAGAAGAGAGGGAGAGAGAGAAAGGAGAAGGAAAAGAAAAGGAAAAAAAGAAAAGGAAAAGGAAAAGGAAAAGAGAGAAATTGAAAGAGAGTGATGGGAGGGGGAATTAACGAAGGGAGTGGGTCGGCAAGTGGAGGTGGGGGGAAAGAAAAAGAAAAAGAAAGAAAGAAATAGAAAGATTTCAAAAAATAATAATATAATAATTATGTCAGGAAATATTGACTGTTCCAGAAAATCTCTAAAATTACCCAAAAGTAAAAAACATCATCCTGAGAATAATATGAAATCGGTTTTCAGAAATAAAATACCATTTTCAAAATAAAATTCTTGAAATTTACTACCGATTCTAGTTGACACCAAATCCAACCGGGTACGGGTAAATTCAAAAAATTCACCAAAAATGCATTAAAATAGAAAATATAATTTTAAGAGAAAAATCTGAAAGCGAATTTTAAAAATTCGACTTCATTTGTAAATTAAAAATCCTGAAATCGACCAGCGATACCGATCGACACCAAAACCAGTAGAACTTTGATAAATTCAAAAAAATCTTAGAAAATGTAATTCTAAAAAGTAATATAAAAGTGAAATCTAGAAATTCAATTCTGATTGTAAATTAAAAATCGTAGAATCGTTCAGTGATACGGTCAACACCGATTTTGAAGATTTTATAAATTAATTCGAAAAAATTACAAACAATCATGAAAATTTTAGAATATTGAAAAACGATGTTTAAAACTGTAGTCGTTCAATCTGACTATCGAAATACTAAATCGAGTAATATACTAGGAGCGGGTGCCCGGTTCAGACTAGGGCCGAATCCGAGTCCACGAATCCAGATCTAATATAAAACAATCATATAGATAATCATAAAACAAAAATAAATATGAAAAATAAATATAAAAATATGATTGAAAAATCAGAATACACAATTAAATAGGTATTCTGAAAAAGGAGTGTTACAACGAAATACTTGGGACCCTTGACTTTTGGTAATCAGGTTGATTTTGGTTACAAGGACCACCTGTGGTTTTTATTCAGGAATTGTCCAGTGTATTGTTTGATGTCTTCTACAAACTGCTTGTCCACTCAGAATAGCTTCCATTTTTTGCCCCCTCCAACACCTGCGGGTGGATTCTCATCAGCAGGGAAGGCGCTTTTTATGATTTCATAACATGTACTCGCACAGGCCCATTTTCATTAAAAATCTTATTAATGATTTGGCCGGGACCCTTTTAAAGATCACCCTTTTACTCCTGAGAAAAAATAAAAACTGATTAAATTGAGGCTACCTCTATTCAGTCTTGTAAATTTTATAGCGGATGATATCTTGATGTCTGTTTGGTTGCAAGGAAGTGGGCGGAAGTAAGAAAATAGTGAAATATAATTGCTCACTTTCCTATCTATCCAAACACCGGAAAAGAAAAATAAGAAAATCTCTTTTCCTTTTATCTTTTCTTTTTTACACAACCATTTCCTCGTTTCCAGAGTGCTACAGTTAATTTTGTGGTCGTGTAAATCTCATTTGTAATAAATTGTAACACAAAACAGTTAATTTTTTGATCATGTAAATCTTACTTGCAGTCTATTTTTTATTTTTTTTAATTAATTTTTATTTTAATATTATTTTACGGTCAACTTTGTGGTCAACTTTTCCACTTCCATTTTCATATTACCATCCAAACACCGAAAAAGACAAAATATTTTTCAAATCACACTTCCCAACAACATCCAAACACCGAAAAACTTACTAACCAATTCCCAAGTTGCAAAAGAAATTATAACTACTTCCTCAATTCCTCACTCCCTCACTTCCACCCTTAACCAAACAGGCCTTGAGTAAAAGTCAGTTCAGGTAGAGAAATTGCGTCTTGTCAAAAAATAAAGCAGCGTCCAATTACAGGTGGTGAGCGCGGTAAGCCCAAAAAAAAATCTGATTGAATTTTTTCCTTCTCACCGCGCTCCCAGCCGTTGGTTTGGGTGGGCCCTATCGCTGGTGGGTCTCACCCGATGGGGTCCACAATCTTCC
The DNA here is from genome assembly GCA_038442645.1 of Agave tequilana. Classification (NCBI taxonomy): domain Eukaryota; kingdom Viridiplantae; phylum Streptophyta; class Magnoliopsida; order Asparagales; family Asparagaceae; genus Agave; species Agave tequilana. The sequence continues at coordinate 34,418 of JAVJIF010019065.1, read as the reverse complement.
TACGGCTCACCAAGCTCGCGGTGAGCAAAAACACATTCTGGTTCAGAGCACTCGAGAGAGGGAACGAAACATGAAGCGACAGAGTAGGAAGAATATTTCTGAACTCAGATTTCTTCCTTGCTTAAAGACATATAAAGTTCTCACGTGACATATATATATATATATATATATATATATATATATATAGAGAGAGAGAGAGAGAGCTTACTGTACCTCAGCCTGCAGGCTGAGAGAGTTTCTCAGCCTGCGGGACGTGGCTGAATATAGGCCACACATCGGTCGCAGAGTGTGGGCGCCAAAAAAATCAAAAAAATCCCGCATAAACAATCGTGAAACAAATTGAAAAAAATACCCCTTTTATATGACGACTGCGACTTCTAGCATTGAAAAGTAAAAAAACATTCCATGGTCGCAGTTACTTAATCATTTATCAGTTCCCAATGCGACTATGGTCGCAATAATGAACTGTTTTGAGTTCAAAGTAATTTAAAATTATACTGTATTAACTTTTAAACTGTTTTGGATAACTGAACAGTCACCTAGGAAGTATACAATTTTATTTGAGAGATATTCACGTGGTCCGAGAGCTTAAACCTTTTGGAATTCCGGGATTAAAAATATATAAAGGGTCATGAGCAAAGGATTAAAAACATACTAAGTTATTTTTGCTCAAACTCGTTACTCTCACTGTTCGGAAAATACATTCAAAAAATGTCTTCACTATCACCACCGTCTTCACCGGAAAGAAGCCAATACATTCAAACAATGTCTTCACCATCACCACCGTCTTCAACGGAAAGAAGCCAATCATCAAATGATGATTTTATGTTTAGTTCTGAAACAATATCTCGCTACGGGTCAAAATCTGAGCTTGATACAGACGACCCTTTCTGGGAGTTCATTGATGAACCAAAACACAAACATGAAGAGGAAGAAAGCGACGATGAGACTGTACCTGAAGAGGAGGAAGAGACAGAAGACGAAAGCGATACAGAAGACGAAAGCATGACTCTTGACGACGAATCTGATTACGATGGTGATGACGACGATTAGAAGTTAAAAAATTGTATTTTGTTTTTCTTTTAAATATATATAAATCTGTTTTCTAAAGTTAATTGTGTGAATTACATTTTTTACTACTATATATTGGTTGAAATACTGCGACCATGGACGCAGACTTAATAAATACACTGCGACCTTGGTCGCAGTTGCTGGTCTTTACTCTTAATCAACAACATCACTGCGACCTTGGTCGCAGTTGGTGGTCTTTATAAATAATCAATAACAACACTGCGACCTTGGTCGCAGTTGATGGCCGCAGTCTTAAAAAAATAATCTATAATCTTGGTCGCAGTTGCTGGTCTTTAGTCTTAATCAACAACAACACTGCGCGAGGTGACACGTCACCGCAGCAGTTGCTTAGTCGCAGTTTTTGGTCGCAATGTCGACCCTGGTCGCAGTTGTTTCTGTTTGCACTGTAGTCTTATGCGACCTTGGTCGCAGTGTCGTCTCTGGTCCAAGTTGTTTTGTTTGCAATGCATGACTGCGACCAAAGGTCGTAGTTTATTAAAAAACAAATATGCTTTTTATTTATGTCCGCGCATTTATCTCCAGGCATGTGAAAATGATACAAAACGATCTCTTATACAATAAGATTGAGTGTTACAATATAGCAGTACAAAGAAAACTAAACATCAAAAAGAGCCCTTGTTGACTAAGAGCAGTGGTGTTATTGAGGTCTTTTTATTTATGTCCAGACATTTATTTCCAGGCATGTGAAAATGATACAAAACGCTCTCTTATACAATAAGATTGAGTATTACTATATAGCAGTACAAAGAATACTAAACATCAAAAGAGCCCTTGTTGAATAAGAGCAGTGGTGTTACTGAGGTCCCCGTGTATTAAAAAACTGTGGACGTCGAGGACCATGACTTCTTCTCTTGCGGACGACGAGGACCCCATGACTTCTTCCCTTGTGGACGAACATCGATCAAGTTCACGGGCCAAAATATTCTCCCAGAGGCCCAGCGAACCTGAAAAAGGACAATCAAGTTCTGGGTCATCTTCGTACATAGGGTCATCTTCATCCATGGAGGCAGGCCTCTGCTAGAGACTCTGAAGAAGGCGGAAATTCTCAGAGCAATTGCTCTCAAATGAAAACAGTCTAATTATAGGCTGTTAAAGGGAGAGGGTGAGCCCTATTTATAGGCAGCCCATAATAACCATAATTAATGGTTCATTAATCAGAACCGTCGGCCTTAATGGTCTCCAACCGCCGGCACCGATTTGGCATTAAAAGACATTAACACCTAAACCCAATGAAGAGCCGACGCGTGGACAACAGCTTCGGAAAACAACGAATGATGCAGGTTCGTCAACGTAGACTTGACGTTAAAAAGATCTCATAAAAATCTTTATGACAGGTCGCGTCTCACGGAGTGACTCCAAGTCGCATCAGAAAACAGACAACTTTTCATTTTTCATTTAGGTTCAAAAAAATGACTTAATCCAAAACAACACTTAATAAAATAACAATACGGCGACCTTGGTCGCAGTTGCTGGCGGCAGTCTTAAACCAAAACAGCAGTGTCGACCTTGGTCGCTATGAATGTTAATATAAAAAGAAAACACTTACTTAACGTACTGCGACCAAAGTCGCAGTCCATGTAATGCAACCTTAAATTGCAGTTGCTGGCCATCTTTATCAATAACAACACTGCGATCTTGGTCGCACTTAACTATGTACACTGCGACCATCTTTATCAATAACAACACTGCGACCTTGGTCGCATTTAACCATGTACACTGCGACCTTAGTCGCATTTAACCATGTACACTGCGACCAAAGTCTTTGACTAAAATCGCAGTTTAAATGTACAATGTGACCAAAGACTCTGACTACATTATATACAAAAAAATTAAACTATAAAGTAGAATTTTATCGCGAGCTGAAAACATTGATCTGAAAAGATTTTATATTTTCAAAAAAAAATTTATCTCAACTTGAAAAGGAAAAACTAGATCTTTCAAAAAAGAGGTAAAGAAATAAGGCAAAAAGTAATTTATATCCTATAAAGAGCGGCAAAATAAAAGGGGGAAAAAATAATAATAAACAATAAAGAAAAGTTATCATAAGGGGTATTTGGTAATTTAACTTCTCCCTAAAAGCGGGCCGCAAGTCAGTGAGGTGACAAATTGAGCCACGTCACCGCAGGCTGAGAGAGTACTCTCAGCCTGCAGGCTGATATACATTTTTCTCATATATATATATATATATATATATATATATATATATATGGGGCTAGGAAAATTGTTTTAAACAAAATTAATTATGATGACAGAATGCAACCAGCAGAAGCAGAAGACACGAGTGATATAATTAGATTAACAAAATTACAATACAGAACAAGAAACAGGTAGGTAGGTAGGTCCAAAACATGATACCATCTTCTTCAGTCTTGAGGTAATCATGATAATAGATGGATTATATAGCAGAATAGAGGTAGCTAAGATTGATTGTAGCAGTGAAGATAGTAATTTAAGGGCACTTGGTTTGGTTGCGGTGGGTGAGCCAGTTGGTGTAGCAGGTGCCGCAGAGGTCTCTGTAGCCGTATGTGCCCGGGGGAACGCAGAGGCACGCGGAGCAGCAGGTCACGCACGCCCTGTTGCAAACGTTCGGCCGAGAGTGAAGAGCACAGCGCCCCTTGCAAGCACCACCGCATCCTGCATCATTCATGCATTCATTCATTTATTCCATCACAACATTACTTGCTACTAATTGAAGCTGCCTGCTATGCTGCGTACCTGTTGCATTCGCCAGCTTGATCGGGGCCGGGACAGGGGCTGGAGCTCCTCCTCCTCCTCCTACTGCTGGAGGATGAGCAACAACAGATGTCTACAACAAACCAAAACAGGAGAAGTAAATGATGATGACATCATGAACAATTTCAAGTTTCAAGCAAAAATAGTTACTAATTGTACCTCCATGAAGTGCTCCTCAACATCTGGAGAGACCTGCAGCAGCAGGCAGATGATCGAGATGAATACACACATATGAGAATAAATTTGAATGAGAGATTTAAGTCACTACTTACTCTAGCAGTGACTAGGAACAAGAGGGAAGCCAGCACAAAGGCTGCAACTTTGATGAGCGCCATGGTCAGTGTCACTAGCAGAGCTAGCTAGCTATTGAAGAGTGAAGAGCGTAGAAGATGAAGTGATGATTTCAATATCTATATAATACTCCTGGATATATACAACTAAGAGGAGAGGCAAGCAAGATGGTGAGAATCCCTAGGACAAAGGAGCATGGGATGCACTGTTTCCTGATGGATGGATGCCAGCAGACTCTACCTGCCACGTGATGTCCCATGTGACATGGGAAACTCATCCCTTCCTTCTACTTTCTTCTGTCGTCTTCTCCTCCACCTCGTAGTAGTAATTAGCTTTCTCTTCTATGCATTCATCTTTCAAAATAATCCACAATTGATGGAGCACCATAAATATAAATTAAAGAGGTTTGGGCCCTGGAGAGGTCGAATCAAACGAGAGCCGTACACTGTATGTGTAAGAGAGAGACAGAGAGTGAGAACAAGTGGGCCTTGTGAGATATAAGTAGTATTATTATGAGCACAGGACAGGACTGGACTGGACTGCGCTGCACGGCAGGCTCTTAGCTGTTTGGCACTAAAGTAGTAAGTAAATAAGAGACATTATTACTGCCTGCACCGCATTGTTGATGCTCCATAATTTGTACCCGCACTGCAGACCAAAAAATATGATGTGATGACTTACTACGGTTGTGTCGGAAGAGAGAGAGAGAGAGAGAGAGAGAGAGAGAGAGAGAGGCCCCAAATTTATTAGAAATAACTTATAATCTCGGAATATTAAATTTAATTAAATTAGCGTAAGTATAAAGCGATCGGTCAGACTTGAGAGTTTCAAGCTCCTTCTCGGGACTATCATCAACAGACAATTTTTTTTTTAATAAAAAGTTCACTTTTGAAATTTAATTAAAAATATCTTTCAATAATTTAATATTATAAAAATCGATCACGTAGACATTGAATGAGTTCGTCCCGTCAGTATAGTGTTGGATGCGGGGTAAAAAATGCTTTTCCAAATTTTTCGAACAAAAAAGTAAAATTGAAAGTTCAAGTAGAACAAACTCAAATGTGAAATTGTTATTTTCCCGTTCAGATTCGCAAAAATCGTATATAAACTTTTTTATCCCTTTTCTTTATTGTCTCTGTTTTTCTTTCTTTTCTCAAAAGCATCCAATCAGCATATTCTTTCAATTTTAAATTGCTGTCAAAATTCTGAACCTCCAGATTTGTCAAAATTATTACAATTTTAGCTTCAGATTTGTTAAACTTGTACTAAAAATTTGCTTCCTTAGATGAGAGGAAACTGATCCAATGTCTACATAGTCTGTTAAATTAGAACTAAAAATTTGCTACCTTAGATGAGACGAAACTGCTCAACGTCTACCTACGTGAAGAGCGCTTACATGATCAATTTTTGTAAATAAATTTTGAAGAGTTTTTTTTTCTGAAAATTAAATTCAAAAAGTGAATTTTTTTATCAAAAAATTGCCCTTACTTTTAATCTAATAAGTGACTACTGTGAATTCATAGTTTATGTAATGGTCCCAGTATTCTGAAATCCTCAATTTATATAACATTCATTTAAACGGCGGATTATTATAATCATTTTCAATTTCTTAAAAATTTCAGCAACACCTCCTTTATAATTACTGATCGGATATGATATCTAATACAAATATGATAATTTCGGCTAACATCAGCCTACTTATTCTCATTCAAATCATATAACTGAACTCAAAAATCATCCAGGCAATCATGAAAATGTTTCGGCTTGACATCGCCTACTTATAGAGAAACATAATAACATAAGCTCTAGAATACCCCTCTCGACATTCATAGAAATTTAGAAATGATAAATTTCAACTTGTCATGATCATCATATTGATAATACACTTCTTGATATCACAACCCAATAAAAGATACCTCAAATGCCAACTTGAAATGAAACTACTACAACAGTTCTCTACATATATATATACAAGATTAACCATCTATCCCATAACCAACATGTATCATCAACAAGCGTAATTGTTCCAGAAGTACAAAGATTGGATTGATTCAGAACGAACCCCGCGCAGCATAAACCCGACCCCTGCCTCAAAGCAACCTGCGATATACCAGCCTGTGGGGGAGTGAGCTCGACAGCTCAGTGAGTAGAGTAGGAATAAATCAGGAAATGATAATATATCAATGAGAAGTATGAATATTCAAGTAATAAGAGAAATCTGAAACAGTAAGAAGACAAAGAATCAGAGGCATCCCATGGTTTAATAATCAAGACCTCGGTCTCTAAAATATCTGGGGACGATTAGACTCTTATAATCGTAGTTCACAATTCCTTTCTTGGATTTTTTATCTTTTCATGTGATAAGAATTATGAGTTACATAAAATAAATTTTTGTTTAGTTATTTAAACTCGTCTTATGTGTACACAGTGTATGTTACTCACGTGTCTTGTATTCCACACTATAGTACACCAACCACTATAGTTATGTCATAAACATAGTTTATGTATTCAGATAATACATACATCACAAGTCATACTTGTATAACGTATAATCATATCATACTTCTCATATTACAATATCGCATCACACTTCAAGTAATGCATGGATTAACCTGTACACTTTCACACATCACACAATATTTCATTTCAATCAACTGAATCTGATTCTGATGTTTACATTACCATATACGATAACACATTCAACATACCCATAGTGTCACAAGCACACATATATCACACATAGTCATTCATTCTCAATCATTTTAAAGATGCAAATATATGTATATCATAGCACCGTCTTCGCACTCTGCCCGTGCAATGCGGGTTCCTTCCTCCCAATATATGATATATATCCTGTCTTCCCCCTCCTCCGATGTCATACCGGTCCCTTCCTCCAGATATATGTATATATATACCCCATCTTCCCCCTCCTCCGGTGTCATACCGGTCCCTTCCTCCAGATATATGTATATAACACCGTCTTCGCACTCCGCCCGTGCAATACGGGTCCCTTCCTCCATAATACTATATATATATATATATATATATATATATAATATATATATATATATATATATATATATATATATATATATATATATATATATATATATATATATATATATATTATACACACAATATCAGCGCATTTAATTCCATAAGATTCATATGTTATGCACATCATTTCATATATGGAAGTAATAATACTCTCAATTAGAGTTTACCTGTTAGATTGTATTTTATAGGAATATTCACGCAAATTGCTTAATCAATATATGTCACCCATAGATATCATGCACATGTATCAAGTAACATATACCCATCACATTCATCTCAATCTTGTTGACTCACAATGCCAGCACATCCAATTCCATAAGATTCGTATATCATGCACGTCATTTCATATATGAAAGCAATCATACTCTCAATTAGTGTTTACCTGTTAGATTGTATTCTTATAGGAATATTCACACAAATTGCTTAAACAATACATGTCACCCATAGATATCATGCATATATCAAGTAATATACACCCTTCATATTCATATCAATCATAATTATTTCTATTCAGTAATGTACATGTCAATGCCCTTGTACACTATATTACAAAATTCTATATTAAATGCAACACTTATTATAAAAGATGTATTCAATTCTAAGCCTGTCTTACTATCCCTTCCATGGTGAATATGAATTAAATATTGGTTCAGTGTCTAATACTCCCAAGACTATCCACATTTAGTGTAAATACCAATTTACCGCAATAGATACTCTTTTAACCTTAAGGTGGTGAAACTACCCCTTTTTCCTTATAACATTGTATATGTGTATATATAATATGAATACTTTCTATGTGATGCTCTAAATAGATTTTAAATTTGTTCATAGAAAGTAGAACAATTTGAAACCGTCACAATTACTGTTTAACCCATGGTGTATTGTAAGACATTGTACTCAATAAAAGAAAGGGAACTTAATAAGAATTGATAAGATGTAATACATATGATTGAAAGTAATCATTTCAAGTATGTTTTAAGTTTAATTACATTATGGGACTCTATTTGTACGCAAAGGTACTACTTGCTCAGAGAGCCCGGCTAGACGGATAGGTAAGTTGAGACTGTAGGGAGAAGAGAAAATTTCTTGCATAGTTATTAATTGAAATATAACTTTCTTGATTTAACGTGCAATTTAATAAGACCTATCAATCCGTTAGTACTTAAATTTCTTTGATACAATGTAAATAATGTGGTCGCAATCAAGATTATATATATTTATAACAACTATCCTCACTTATTCATGAATTGAGTTGAAACTGTTTGGATTCCCGCCAATACCGATCCTGATACTACCAATCCTATCATTCTGATTTCCCAAATTTTGATATTGCACTAAGAAAATCTTTCTTTTCAATTAATATCCACGTACACTCATCTATTAGTTTACTGCCAGTATAATTTAGTGTTGACCGTTAACTTGTCCACTTATCAGTTAGTTATAATTGATAGGACTATAATCTTCACCAGTAACTTTCGGCGTTTCATAATTCTTCCACTGACTATTTATCAATAAATATTCTATTCATAGTCCATTTTACTAGGCCATAGAAGGGGTTATATGCTAGGGTGAAATATGTCTTTTGGAGTCCATAACACAATAATTCCCCATTATTAGTAAGGCTAAAAGCAAATTAAGTCTGAGGATAATTGTCAACACACCGAGTGTATATGCAACATCGTTAATGAGACACTATTATAAAGGGACAATACTTATGATATACCCGCGTTCATAACATACGTTATTGGAAGAAATGAGTTTAGTTCTAGGCTCAGCACAACATGCCTGAATATAAAATTCTAATAATTTCACATAGATCCCACCTAAATATAAATTCATCGTGTTTGACCTCCCTAACAATCGAAGATGTTTTTATCATACTCCTTTTTTTGATATAAGAATAAGATACTGGAACTTTTATTGAACATTTGACTTACTGACCTTTCTAATGGTATATTACATGACCAGCTAAATTCGCATGGACAACCCTAATAAACAGAAAATCTTCTAAACATTCAAAATTCTGCAATTCGGTATCTTCGACTAGTTTGTTATGTTTCAGCGATAATTCCCAGCATAGACCTTTGATTAGGACACCGCAAGAGCCGTTAGAAAGTACACTCGATTTTCTTTCCAACGGTATATTACCTAACCTATTTCATTTTAAATATCCTTATAAAGAAACCCCAAGTTTCAGATTTCAGATCTTGACAGACTTTAACAGCTTTATACTACTATATCAAAAGTGCTTCGAATAAAAAAATTCTCAACTTTTCCTTTTATTTCTTCACCTAAATTGGATCATAAGTAAGCTATGAACTTGAGTTTTTATAATTTTGATCATGAGCAATTTCATAAGAACACTCATAATTCTAGCATAACTTAATTTATCATTATCCTCCCTTTAAACCACCTCCAACTTCATAGTTTAAACTATATCATAAAAAAAAAAATTTATCTCACTAACATCACAAAAATCAAATTTTGATTTGGTTTCATAGTTATTTTAAAAGAATGACAAGAGGCTCAACCATCATGAGTGTAAGAGGCTTCAAGAATCTTAATTTACACTAATAGTTAGGAGGGGCTTATAAACGTGATCTCACCCATAAGTCTTTTAAGAATTGGATTCAATTTAAGAAGGAACAACATTGCTCAAGAATTATTCTCACCTATCTCTCAAATGAAAGTTTCATCACCATCAAAGTAAGATATGAGATTGAAATTTCAAGGTTTGAGATCTAACCCAAATATGAAAATTTATAGACTCCCTCACTACATGATATACCCTACAATGCAACTTCTTTACCCATCAATTATATGCAATTGGATTAACTCATTAATCTCAAGATTAAAATTTTACCACTACATACTTCAATAAGTCATGAAATTTCAAGAAAAAATTTGCATGAATAGATCAAGGGAAAGTGTAATCATTGTTTAGGGTACTCTTTAAAACATGAATGGCTTTTGAGTTAGCCTCAATATACTTGCTATTGTTAAAATATGAATCTTTAATAGTAGCAAGATAAACATGAATGCCTAGGCCTTTGAGGTACATAGACATTTTAACCTTCCAAGTTTGGATGTTAAGAATGTCAAAGGTGGGAGGTGACATGAAATCCATGTGTGTGTACAAATATTGTGATTAGTTATAAATGAGGATCTTTAACTCAAGATGGTTAGACCCAAATCAAGAGCACTTGGCTCTGATACCAATTGTAATCACCTAGAGGGAGGGTGGATAGGTGACTAGCTAATCTAATGGTCAATTAATGCAGAATTAAAATTTATTAATGCAAACTAAAAACTTCTTAAACTAAACACCACGTATAACACAAGAGTGTAGCCGGATTTCCCGTGAAGGGCTCTGGACTAACTCCTCAAGATTCCTCTAAATCAATGTGTGTGTGTGTGTATGGTATACTTGAGCAATCCACCAACTATTCTATCCTTTACATTTTAATCTAAAACAAAATCTTAATAAAATAAACCTAGACACAAGTCTTGATCTTGAAGGTCTTCACTTGAAGCGATCTCATCTTCTTGACTTGGTCCAAACTCGATCCAAAGAGCTATACTCATCTTGAGTACTTGATGTGGCCTTGATGCATAAGCTCTTGAATCAAACCGTGTTAGCTCCAAAACTTGACTTTAAATCCTTTGTTGAAGCTAAACACCAAGTAAGATCTTGATCATAAATCTGAGACTAATGAAACACAAGATCATTAGTACTATAACTACATGAGTTGATCATCATCAATACTAGAGTGATGGGCCTTTGGGCCAACAATCTCCCCCTTTTTGATGATGACAAAACTCATGAAGTTATATATGCATGGATTAAAGTAAAGCTTCAAAGAAGCTCCCCCTTAACTCATGCATCACACTAAACAATAATATATGGCAATGAAGCACATGAATCTAAACAAACATGTATGCAAATATAAGGAGATAAACATGCCAATCAAGCATAAAACTCATCAAATTCTTTTTCTTCTATTTGTAAAACAAAACAATATGCATAAATAAGAAATTCTTTTCCAAAACATGCATATATACTCAAATACTTCTCCCTCTTTTTGTCAATCATCAACAAAGGGGTTAAAGTAAAATACAAAATAATGTTCTCCCCCATTTTGTCAAAAACAAAAAATCAACAAAAGGGGTGAAATCAAACAAATCAATAAAGAGATATATGCGATATACATTCATGAAGAGGAAGACGCTAAGTTAACTTCCCTACATATATGCATTACATGAAGAAGGGATGACAAGCCCTAACTCACACAACGCATAATATGCAATGCATAAGAGGAGATGTGAAGCTCCCCATACACACGTGTGTCGCATAGAGAAGAGTTGTCAAGCTCATCAATATAAGGTACACTCATCATGAATCTATATGTAGAAGAGATGTTAAGCTCCTCTTGCATATAGGCAATACACATCAAAACATTTTTAATTTTTCTTATTAAAACAAAATTTTAAATTTTCTCAATAAAACAAATTTTGAGATATCTTAGTAAATCAAATTTCAAGATACCAATTGTAAATAAACATTACAAATTTTGAATTTTAAACCAAATATAGAAACATATTGATACCAAATGAAATATATATATATATATATCCATCAATTGAAATCAATAGATACCAATTGAAGTTTATTGTACATTTTTTATATCAATAAAATACCAATTTTAAGAATAATGTATAAGCTTATTAAAACATTAATTGGGATACCAATTGAAAATAAAGATTTGAATCAAGCTTAGCATAAATAAACTTTGTGCTTTAAACATGTAAACCAATTTTAAATCAAGCACAAACAAATCATATATATGTATGAAAAATGATAATACCAATAGAAATTGATATAAGTTGAAATTGAAAGCATACATATATAGAAACAAGATTATGAGTATACAAAATATATCAATTGTGATACCAAAAGAAAGTATGATACCAATTGAGATTATGAAGTGAAAATAGTGTGTAACTCATAAAAATCCACCCTTTTATGCACAAGATAAAAGATTTTCAGTAAGGCTTACAAGACATACTCGCCCATCCGTCCACCCATGAAGGGGTTGGTAGGGATTTTCAAAAATAAGTGTTTGAAAATATTTTTATTGTGAAAACACTACCAAATGAAGAATAATTAACTAGTTAAAGTAATTTTTGAAAAACTAGTTAAAGATCCTTCAAAACATGAAACCAAATTATATGTATATCATGAAACATACTAAATACATAGGAGTTGTCACTCAAGATTTATAAAGCTCATAAAGACTCGTGAAAACATAACCATGAGAAAACAAATTACATGTGAGTGTACAAACAACATGTGAATAGCATATTCATGAAATTAGTCAATAAAGCTCAAAACAAACATGAATATCATTTTATCAAACAAATCATGAAAATTCATTTTTCATATTAAAAACAAACTTCTAGGTATATGTATGTTTTTATCCAAAACTAATAATATGCATACATATCCCAAACATGAAAAGAGTTTATAAGATAAATTGCATGAAGGCAAATGACTCAAGAGACATACATGCATATATATATTAGATTTGAACAAAAATTACATATACATGAAGTAAAACATGAAAATAGGCAAAACAAGTGTAAATGAGAAAATCATCAAAACTAGGCTATACATGTGCATATAGTGAGTACAAATGAACAATGAAGTGCAAACATATACGAATCAATTTGTTGCTCACTACTTGTACACGTATATACACAGGTTTTGACAAATACTACATTTAAACTAGTATTTACCACATAAAGCATAAAACATGAACATGCTAAAAAATTATCAATTACAAAAGCATGTAAATAAACTAGGAGTTTTAGAGATAGTTACCAAACCAAAAAACTATGCTCTAAGTCTCCAAAACATGGTGGTTGTCCTACCAAACCTCCTTGATAGCGGTGCATCAAATGTATGTCCATCAAGTCCGTGTGCATCCACCATCAAAGTACCAATCCTCTCACGTTTTGTGAGAGCCCGCACCTACATCAAATACATAAGGTGAGGATTTTGGTACCCATTTTCTTTTGGGTCCACGAGAGTTAGTCTGATAAGGAACCCAAATATTTGTTAGCAAAATTCATAGAATTTATTCTATCATAACAAAATCTCACGAAATGGCCTTTGAGGCCACAATGTGTACACTTGTACACTCTAAAATGCATATGTGTATGAGTGTGATCGTGGCATGCAAAGTGTGCATATGCATGATGTGGGTGATGTGCATAAATATGTGGAGTTTGTTTCTTTGAAAATAAGGACTCCAATTTAGAATGGTTAAAAGTACATTTGCTCAAAGTTGAGCTTAAACAATCAATTTTATTTTTCAAAAATTTAATCTCATTTTGATTAATAGTGGCATGTAAAGCATGGTGAGAATGTGAATCATTTTTCTTATTCTTTTTAGAAACATTTTCTTTTTCTTTTTCTACAATTTTTCTTTTTAAAGAAGTGTTTTCATGCAAAGTAACTTCCTTTTATTTTTCCACCAAAACAATTTTATTTTTCAATGAAGTATTTCCTTCACATAAATCATTCAATTTAGAAAGCAAGAAAATATTTTCATTTTTCAAACTTTCATTTTCTTTTTCAATGCATGCAATTTTTTGTTTAAAGGAATCATTTTCTTTTAACATGCAATCAAATTTCTTTTTCAAATTCTTGTTATCCTTTTTAAGCAATTCATATTTTTCTAGGAGTTGTTGACAAAATGATTCAAGTTCATTATAGGACATATCAACATCCTCTTCTAACTCGGATTTGGTAGTTACCTCAAGGGGGTTATCCCCTTGGACCATGTAGCATACATTGGAAGCTTCACTTCCAACATCCGAGTCGCTCCCCGCATAATATTGTTCTTGTTCGCCAAGGGAGAGTATGGTGTTCCAAACTACAAAAGCCGAGTCAAGATTAGCAACCCTATATAAATAATCATTGTTTAGGGTACTCTTTAAAACATGAATGACTTTTGAGTTAGCCTCAATATACTTGCTATTGTTAAAATATGAATTTTTAATAGTAGCAAGATAAACATGAATGCCTAGGCCTTTGAGGTACATAGACATTTTAACCTTCCAAGTTTGGATGTTAAGAATGTCAAAGGTGGGAGGTGACATGAAATCCATGTGTGTGTACAAATATTATGATTAGCTATAAATGAGGATCTTTAACTCAAGGTGGTTAGACCCAAATCAAGATCACTTGGCTCTGATACCAATTATAATCACCTAGAGGGGGGTGAATAGGTGACTAGCTAATCTAATGGTCAATTAATGCGGAATTAAAACTTATTAATGCAAACTAAAAACTTCTTAAACTAAACACCACGTATAACACAAGAGTGTAGCTGGATTTCCCGTGAAGGGCTCTGCACTAACTCCTCAAGATTCCTCTAGATAAGAGTTGAGGTGCCGCGTTGGCTCTCTTGGTTGAATACAAGTGTTAGCAAACAATCGCCAAGCATATAACAATTAAGCACACAATGTATATCAAGCATATAAAAATAAACACAATATAAGCATGCAAGATATAAACAAGTAAGAGATAGAGAGCAATCGCAAATACGAGAGATTTGTTTCGAGGTTCGAGCACACTTGCTCTACGTCCCCGCCTTCAACACTATGAAGGATTTCCACTAAAATCGATCCCACCGGATCACTTGGTGCCGCAACACCTACAAGCTCTTTGGACTCTCTAGTCTCTCTCTTGTTCCCGCAAGAACACACCGCAAGCCCACTAGCTCGCTGAGGTCGCACCTCAAACACCGAGTTCTCACTAGAACTCGAAACAATGCGAACACACAAGTCCGCCTCCTCAAAGCAAAGATGAAGTCTTTGGTGATTACAACACTTTGATCACCTAAAAACAATCTCACAATAACACTCCTATAGGATGAATATATCAATGGATAGCTCAAGTGTTTGTGAGAAAAATAAGGATTGAATGTGTGGAGGAAAACACAAGAAATCACTTTGAAAACACTCTTGATAAAACTTCCCTTTTAATTGGAAATATTTGCTCTCAAATAAGTGGAGAAAACCTCTTAATAGAGTAGGAAAAACTATCTTTAAAACTCTCCAAAAATGTTCCACAAAACAGCCCAAAGAAGTCCCTTTAAATAGGCTTCTCAAAAACTAGCCGTTGGGGCCAAATCATCAGCCTTGACGGTTGTCGGTTGACCGGCCCAGTCGACCGCCAACGGTCAGATTTCTGACTGTTGGAGCCTCGGTCGACCGGCCGGTCGACCGTGGCCTGGATACAGAGAGCAGGCTCTCTGTCTGGTCGACCGCCCGGTCGACCGGGGCCTTTCCAAAGAGCAGAGCTCTCTGGACGGTCGACCGTCCCGGTCGACCGACCCTCCAGCCAGACTGGCGTGCACGTCTGTGCACGTCGGTCGACCGACTCCTAACTCGGTCGACCGGTCCGGTCGACCGGCAGAAGCCAGGACAGGTCTTTTATAGGGATTAAAAGGTTGACTTTTTATCTAAAATAAAATCCCATAAATTCACGAAAAATCTACAAAAATAGTTTCAGTATTATACTTTGATAAACAAACATGTTTGAGTAAAATCAAGACATGTTACAAACAATTTGAACTATTTTTGCAACTTAGAATTTTTGGCTAAAAACAAAAACTGTATTTTTCAAATTTGTTTTCTAAAACTTCTCCAAATACAAAAACAAGATATTTTAAACACTTTTAAAGCATGGTGTGTATGGATATGATCCACTACACATAAATGATGGGATATCTATATTTTTGACAATAAGCACTAAATATGATTTTGGTTAAAACATATATACTTTGAATTCCAAAAACCAAACCTTTGCCAAAATGAAAAGTCTTTTCCAAAATAAAAATTCTTTTATGAAAACACATCTAAATCAAGAGTGTGTGTGTATATGGTATACTTGAGCAATCCACCAACTATTCTATCCTTTACATTTTAATCTAAAACAAAATCTTAATAAAACAAATCTAGACACAAGTCTTGATCTTGAAGGTCTTCACTTGAAGTGATCTCATCTTCTTGACTTGGTCCAAACTCGATCCAAAGAGCTAGACTCCTCTTGAGTACTTGATGTGGTATTGATGCATAAGCTCTTGAATCACACCGTGTTAGCTCCAAAACTTGACTTTAAATCCTTTGTTGAAGCTAAACACTAACTAAGATCTTGATCATAAATCTGAGACTAATTAAACACAAGATCATTAGTACTATAACTACATGAGTTGATCATCATCAAAACTAGAGTGGTGGGCCTTTGGGCCAACAGAAAGTCCACTCAAAATCAAGAGATCAAGATCTAAGGATTACAAGAGATGAAAATTTGAGAAATGATAAAAGAAGGAGGAAACCCACTCACCTTCACCTCCAAACTCCGCCCGGCCGCCGCCACTTGGCCTGCGTGTGCGCGGGTCCAGATCCAAGGGGAGAGAGAGGAGGAGGAGAAGAGAAAAAAAAAAAGAAAGGGAGAAAAATAAAGAGAGAGTGAGGAATAGAGAGGAGGTTAGATCTTGGGTTTCTAGTTTTTTTTTTTTTTTTTTGCCATGGAGGAATGCTCTCAAGGAAGAGGATGAAGAGATGAATTCTCCAGTGATTCTTTTAAGATCCATACCCGTAAAATTTTACAAGTATTCTATCCCTTTCATCCATGTGTCCAATCCCCCAAAACAAGAAGATCTAGGCCCTTGATCTCTCCTCTCATGCACACCTACTCCCTCTACTAAAAAATATATATATAAAATTTCATGGTTGTATTTTCTTGATAAATACATATATTTCAAATATAATACTACTATATCTACACATTGAAGTACTAGTTATATATTAACTATGGTGTAGGTATATTCATACACACCACTTAACATTCCCAAAATTATTGAAATTCATTACACACTCAATCAAGTTAGTAACTCAAGATTTATATTATTAAATCAAAGTTTAATAATCCGGGGTGTTACAGTTTATATATATAAATTTGCGAGATAGAGTTGTGTCCTTACAAAAGGATTTGCACCCGGATTCTTTATACTCAAAATTAACCCTCTGACATTCGAATACAAGATCCACTCCGTTGAAGTTGATCTATATTATTTCAAGTATTTATAAACAGAAAATCAAGTGTTTTGAATACTTTTTGCTTATCCATCAAGTAGGAGAAAAAACAGAGGATCTAAATAGCGAGTTGGTTGGTTTAACGGTGTAGAATATTTGAAACCTAACAAAAATTAGTTTGTAAGAGTTTTTAAATGTTTAGATAATAATGAAATGACCGGATCGAGAATTTCTATGTCTAAAGATATACATCTAACCAACTCACTACTTTTGGTCGGCCATTTTGCATCGCTTGATGGATAGGCAAAAAGTATTAAAAATACTTATTTTTTGTTTTATACATACTTAAAATAATATAAATCAATTTCAATAGAGTTGATCTTATATGCGAATGTCGGAGGGTTGAAAATGAGTAGAAAAGATTCAAAACTCAAATCTTTTTTAAAGGACACGTGTCTAACTCTTAATTTGTTTACTCCTCGTGAACAATGGAAGAGGTGTGAGCTGGTGATCGAGAGAGAGAGAGAGAGAGAGAGAGAGAGAGAGAGGAAGGCCAGATCTTTCAGGAAATGAGAGGAGTGCCGTGGGAAATGTCTCCACACAACTTTTGTTCCTCCATACTTGTCCGTCGCCAAATGAGATATTTCTGAATTTTCATTTCGCTTAATATATGAATCCCACTTATATTTAGGAAGGAGTGTGGGGCAGTACAAAAGGGATAGCATTTTTTGTAGGCATATTGTTAAATAATACTAATTGGGTAGGTTGCTTGCTAGTGTTCCTTGCTGTTGCCCGAGAAAATGTCGGGGTTCGTACTCTGTGTGTGGGTGTGTCTCTCCAGTGATGTGATGTTCCCTCTCGAATCAATCACAAGACAACTGGATTGGTTTGTTTGGCTGGCTACCCAGATCTTGAGCACTGCATATATGCAATAAATCAAATCATCATGCACGTGCCAGTTATTTAATTAATCTTAATCTTGTCTGTTTTCTAAATTAAAAACTCGGCAGCCAATTTGCCAGTAAGAAGAGAATCTCACTGTTCGAGTCACTGCCAATTAAATTTTTAAAACCAAAGTTGTACCTTATTAAAAGTTCAAAAAAAACACACAAACACACGGTTAAGTCCTCATTCACATATTATTTTCCGGGGAGAGATTAATTGATCGACGGTAAGCAGGCTCTCTGAAATTGCATCAGACGTTTTTAGCAGCTGAAGGACCCATCTATCTTAAAAACTAAGGCTGTATTTTCAACGAGTGAATTTTTGACACTTTGAATTCCCCTCCAAAAAATGGAGCATTGCGCTTTGATACTGGAACTTTGCTTTGACAAGTCGTACCCAAAGTGCTCCAGCATTTAGCGTAATTCTCCAACCCAACTTCAAGAATAAACTCTGGTTAGCTGTCTTGACCTCCAAATGCCTTTGAGATACTCCCCCAACTCTTGAGAAATAAATCTGCCGCCCGTACTATACATAAAAGTTGTTCATGATATCTTCCATTTCTTGATATGTTGCTTTTGAAAGGAGGCCTGCATCCATAGGGTTCGGTTCATGTGTGTGAGTCACACACACATATAATAAGAAGGTCAATCACGTGTTGATACGTTCCTTTTATAATATGTTGTGTGTGAGCCTCACACACATATTATAAGAGATTATAAGAGGTGCAATTCACGTGTCAACGCGGGATTGGGCCTCTTATTGTATGTGTGCGTGGTTAACACACATGAACCGAACCCATTTGAAACGTAGGGATGGCCGCTAATCTGGACTCGCATGTGACAAAACACAGCTTTTCCACCATTTCAACTTGTCATGCACCTTCTCAATAACATATTTGAATTCTGCAACCGGTCGGCAAGTGACAAAGAGTGAGTCCTAATCATAAGATGGACTCCAATGACACCTACTAGATCATTCTTCACTCTACTCCGAAATATTTGATCTCTTGTCCATATCAGTTGGAGAAAATGCCAAGAATCTGTTTGCAGTTTCTAGATTCTCAATGGTGGCTGCCCCAAGCATCATTAGATCGTTAGCAAACATCAGGTGTGACATGGAGGGGGCTAAGTGGCTGACCTTGAGGCCTTTAAATACTACTTTGCTTCACATAGGAGGGTTAGACAAAACTTCCATGCATATGATGAACAAATATGGGGGCGGAGAGCACCCTTGCCACAGTCCTCTCTCTATCTATGGGCGAAAGAATTCATCAACTTCTCCATTGATGTTGACCCCGTGGAGTGGTGCATACACATGCTTTAATAAGCTTGATGAACAGGTTGGGGAGTCTTAGGTAAGTGGAGAGCTTGGAAGAGAAAAGCCCACTCCACTCTATCACACGCCTTTGACATATCGACCTTCAGGCAAAATACTTTCATCTTTTACTCTTCTTTACTCATGTACGGATCAGCTCCTGGGCCACTACGAGATTATCCAAGATTTGTCTTCATGGAACAAAAGCTGCCTGATACGAGGAGATGATGGAGTCGAGGAGTGGCCGTAGCCTATTGGTGAGGATCATGGCCACCACTTTGTAAGCCACGTTACAAAAAGCAATTAGCCTGAGGTTGCCAGGATTCTGGCACTCTTTTTTTTGGGATGAGCACTCGGTTCGTGTCATTCACACCTTCCATGAAAAACACCAGAAATAAAGACATTTTGCATCATGTACACTGTTTCTCCTTTATGATGTCCCAGCATGGCTAGAAGAATATCTGTGGCGTTCCGATCCTGCTGGTATAGAGATATCACTACGACGTATATACATAGGTCAGAAATACCCTCACGTATATACGCTAAGTATCAGTACAGATAAGAATCAGAGTACGGAAGCACAGTGGTAATATACATTCCAACAGAAAAGTACAATTACATGATTATCACAGAGAGTGGTACAATATTACAGGAATATTACATCACCAGAAGTATAAAAGTACAATATACGAAAAAATATACATAACAAAAGCTGAGAGGTGCTCACGAGCAGTAAGAGGGGCCTCGATAGCCAAACAGGAGAAAAAGCTGGGAGGAAGAGTTACGGCGGCGTTCAAGCCTCTGCTGCACTCTGATCACTACGGAAGGATCCGCTGCGCACTCTGATCAGCTACAGTATGGCTACCAAGGTCCGATCTCTAGGATTTGGACATGAGAATTCAGGGCTGTCAGATGCAACTCGCGAGTACATATGGTAGAGCCAAGTGGCATACATATCAGGCATACGTGTACAAGAAAGATGTATCGTGAATATAAGCACATATGAATATGAAATGAGACAGTAAGTAAAGTAACTATAGAAAAATCAGTTATACAAGCCCACATTACCGATCCGTGAGATTAGTACGTCGAAGGAATAATCCAAACAAGGAAACTCATATATATACCCTATACCTCACGTCACTGTATTCTGATTTTATATAATCTGAGTTTGCCTTCACAATAACATAATAATGAAACAGTATGGAAGCAATCGAGTAATCCAACAAGATAGCACAGGTATAAGTGGTGAGCAGTATAGATCAAGAGTATAGCTAGTCATATATCAGGAGCATGTTATTATTAAGTTATTAAGACTCATCTGATTTGTATACATCGGTATGTGTCCCATTCCACATACCTCAGCATACAGACCATAGAGTAAGTTATTGAAAACTGATGGAGATCGATGAACCATGCTTAGAATGGGTCACGTACAAGGGGAACAACGGTCAAGGAGTATCCGGTACAGAGCCGGAACATACCGCTAGGTACCGAGACTTATTGTATGCCTGAACAGGAATAGGATGTCACCGCTCTCACAGGAATAGACCCAGGGGCTTATGGCATAACTGGCAGGCAGGGGAGTAGGGGTGCCAGTACACCCCACGGAAACACCTGGTGGCCTCCAGGTCGAATCCAAGTATGTGGCCGCGTGACATTATAAGACCATCATAAACACGGAGACTATATCGATACTCATCAGTTTCCCCCATCCCGGTGTAAGCTATCTAATTATTACAGGTTGTCCAGTAATAATGTCCACAGGGTATTCACAGTAATCCCATATTCATGGTTATCCAATTATGGGAATCAACATGAGTATAGTATCAGGAGTCTCCCTTTTTCAGGGTTTAAGTATACAGGAGTTCAGGAGCACAGGAGTACCAAATGTCTAGTAATAATATAATAATCATGCTAAGTTCCCGTAAAAGTGATAATCATGAATATACAAAGTAATACAGGTGTCAGGTGTAACAGAAATCCGATCAGGTGTCACAACATCAGGTCAAGTATACTAGTACCATGTGAAAGCATGTCAAGTGAGTGATAGCATGTCAATTGTCCAGTGTTAAATATCAGGTGTCAAGTATAACATGTCAAGTACTGGTATCAGATATCAATTGTCAGGTATAAAGTGTCAAGTATAACATGTCAAGTACCGGTATCAGATATCAAGTGCCAGAAATCAGGTGTCAAGTATAACATATCAAGTGTCGGTGTCAGATATCACGTGTCAAGTATAACATGTCAAGTGTCGGTGTCAGATATCATGTGTCAGAGATCAGGTGTCAAGTATAACATGTCAATTGCTGGTGTCAGATATCAAGTGTCGTGGATCAGGTGTCAAGTATAACATATCAAGTGCCGGTGTCAGATATCACGTGTCAAGTATAACATGATACAGGAGAATAATATAATTAAACATTTCAAACTCTTCACAACCATAATAATTTAGTCTATAATTTAGCTATGCGAAGCCGAGCGAAGCGGGAGCAGATCTAGACATACCCAGTATAATACCAACTTAATGAGTCATAATAACGGTCTACAAATATTCATAAAACATGTTAGTTTTTAAAAATCACTCACATAACATATATCAACTCGTATAATAATGCATCATGTATTAAACGCTAGGGTAGCAGTTGTTAGGCATGTAACGGTAGTATAAGACAACCACATATCAGTATATCATGCAATAAATATTTAGAGTAGCAGTGCTAAACATGAATCGAAGATATCAAAACACTTAAATTTATATTGAGCTCTAAAATAGGAATAGCAAGGTGTTTGGTGGGAAAATTGAAGATCGAGAAGTAAATTCTTTATTTGATTGTAAAGAAAGTTACAGATAATCCTCTTACAAGAGAGGGAAGATATTCAATCTTGAATCTCCCCTTTATTTAGTGCCGGGTTCTTGATGTGGCGATGAAAAGTGAATCTTATTTTCCGTTGACTGGGTGAACATTAGGACCTTTTGGGAATCTTTTCTTTGGATGGTAGACGAAGTAACAGCTTCTGTCCGCCAAGGATCTCAAAGAGAGTGTAGGCAAAGACGAACTTGTGCGTAAAAAGTTATTAGAAGAGTTGAACTCTCTCTTTCTTTTCAACTGAAAATCTTGGTGTTTCTACGGCTTACAACCGATGTTCTTTTTTTACCAAGAATTATCCGACCTTTTCTCCGACCCCTCTTTCATAGCAAACTGGGCTATTTATAGAGGTTTCAGGGGGTGAACGTGTCCCCTAAAAAATACTCCATAATGAGGGTTAACTCCCGCATTACGTGGGCAGTAATTGACCCAGTAATGAGGACAGTTATAACCGAGACGCAGGGTTCCTTTGTAGTTAAAACGCGGGCTTCGAGCCTCGCGTTTAACCATTGAGGTAACGCTTGAACTTTGCCTTTAGTTGAAATGTGAGCTTCAAGTTCTGCGTCAAGCTTTGTGTGAGACGCGGGCTCTGGGCTCTGCGTCTTGGTCGTTGTGGTAAAGTAGAGACGCGAGTTTTGACCCTCGCATCTTGGTACTGTAGTGATACTACTGCAGTAAGGCTGAGACGCGGGTTCGACCCTTACGTCTTGGCCCTGTGGTAGTGTGCTATGATTAGCCCTGCGTCTGGAGTTTGGACTCTGCTTTTTGATGACTTGTCTTCAGTGATTTTTAGACAGCCTACAGAACCCCCTTCAAAGTTTTCGATATTCCGCGGTTGATTGGGACGGATTTCGAAATACTTTGGACTCTGGTTGAATTCATACTTCTCCTGAGCTTGATCTTATCTGGAGTATGGTCTTTGTGAGTATACTGCAAAACCCTTTGAAGCCATCAGAGATGATCATGTGAGAGTCTAGATATGCAGTCCAGACCTCCTCAATGCTCTTAGCTGGTTGTTGGTGTACTTTGAACGGGGGTGAACAGTCGTCTGCTTGTGGCAGTGTACTATTGAACTGATTTGCAGAAGCAAAAACTGGCAGGAGTCATGTGCTTTGGAGACGCAATCCTCACTTGGAGTGGGGACGCATCTATTAGTTTGCTGAAGAAAACACAGCTCCTGGAGGGACGCGATTTTTGAGGTGAAAACACAGCTCTCACTCTATTAACTAGGCGCGGCTTTGGCCTTGCTGAAGAGGCGCGACCTTTGGAGGGACGCGGTTTTTATTAAACACGAATCCGTGTTTTGGGCGCGTTGCCATTGGTTTGGCGAAATAACATCTTTCCTTTGGCGCGTGAATTTTGCTTTTTGATAAGGACGCGGTTCTGGCTCAAAGACAAAAAGGCGTTATTCTGAAACGCAAATTGTGTTCTTCAGTAAAGGGAATGCGGCCTTCATACTTATGGAAGGACGCGGATCCATGGACGCGGCCTTTGATTCTGTCAGGATGCAGAATTAGGATGTAATGGAGACGCGGACTTAGGCTCCTCAAGACTGACGCACGGATCTCAGCTAGCTGATGCGGACGCGACATTGGCTCAATAGAGACGCGACTCTGGTCCCTTGATCGAGCGCAAACTCAGGCTGTATTGAGTTATGATGGAGATGTGGCTTTCATCTTATAATGGAGGCGCAGTTTCTGGCTCCTCATGAATGAAAGCGAAGGTCTTCGCTGGTTGTTGAGGACGCAAACTTCAGGACGCAGCTTTTAAGTTTTTGTAAGTTGATGTGAATTCAAGACGCAACCTCTGAATGGACCCAATACGCTGAGGAGACGCGGCTCTGAACCACTCCAGAAGACGCGGTTGCGGCCCTTTCAGAAGGAATGAAAGGAATACGGCTTTCGAGTTCAAGAAAGGATGCGGATTTCAGGACGCGACCTTTGAGTCTGCGCTTGACGCAACCTCCTAAGCGTCACATGCAGACCGTCTTAAAGATCTGGTTGGACCTTTAAATGCCAAGTCGGCGTTGACGATTGGGGACTTGTGTCCTCCAATGTTTCCCGAAGAGGCAATCCACGCGTTAGCTCCTTATTAGGCTTTGACGTTCGTGTAGGAATTAAGGCTGATGGCTCTGATTTTACGCCATTAATTGTAAGCCTCATGGCTTGCCTATAAATAGGATTCATTCCCTTAACAGTCCATTGCTTAGACTGTTTCCCTTAAGAGCATGCGCTCTGAGGGTTTTCGTCTTGACTTATTTTTCTTCTCTTCAAGGGGATATGAACAGCGAGAATTCAAAGCTTCCATGCTTTCCTTTAAACTTTTCCAAAGACTATCACTGTTAAGTGATTTCAAGATCAAAAAGCATCGCCTTAAATGCTTTTATCGGTCGCGCCTTGATGCATAAAGTTCAACTTCTAGAGAGTTCTCCTTCAGGTAGGAATCACTTGTTGCCATGAAATACTCAGTCCGCTGAGTTTCTATTTTCTTGCCTCTCAAAGAGAGTCGATCTCTTGATCTTTCTCTGGAAGTCTGACTGATGCGCCGTTATTCGAAAGTCGCGTCTTTTAAACTTCTTAATGAAGCACGAGTCGATTGACCTGGGATTTTGGGATTTTAACTCAAAATTCTTTGAATGCGAGTGTGATGAACTCTGTATTTGGATCTTGCTTTGTATATAAAGTTCGCGTTGAGGTTCTTGACTTAAAGAATTTTAATTCTTTCGGGGCCTCTGGACTTGGATGTGGCAACCCTTGTTTCTCAAACCGGGTGGTGGCGACTTCTGCGTCAGGTTTACTTTGCGTCTCGTATTTGAACGCGGGTCTAAAACCAGACCGCGTTCAGATCTGTGCGCGTCTGAAGTCCACAACTTCAACCGCGTCTGCCCCTAAACTTTTCTATTTCTGTCTTAACAGAATTTTAAGCCTTCTGCGCCGGTCATCCCCGCGTCTGAAGTTTACAACTACAATCGCGTTTGCCCTTCAGCTTTTCTATTTCTGTCTTAACAGAATTTTAACTTTCTGATTTTTGTTTTTTGCAGGCAGTCTAATTAGCCTTTTGCATCTTCGCTGGACCCTTGGGAGAATATTTCGACTAGCGAACTTGTTCGATGGTCGAGCACTGAAGAAATGAAGGCTCTTGTTCATGGGCGAGGAGGATTTGCGCGACTGATGACATTCGCCAAGACCTTACTGGACAGGATGCACCGGCACTGCCCCGTGTTTGTCATGGTCACAGTGGGTATGGTGGTGGATATGATGGTGGGTATGGTCCTCTTGCAGGTCACAGGAAAGAGGACGTCACCTGTAAGGTCTCGGATCCTCCCTTCACCAATCTACCCCCAGAAGTGACATCGACAAAAAAACCCATATTCATTAGATAACCTTGGTGGTGGAGATGTTCATCAACGAAGGACTACGGCCCACACCAGTTGGTCGGGTGGAATCAGAATGTTCTTCTGAATTTCGACCTCAAAAAACACCATTGTTCTGGATTAGCGATGAGCTTCTTCAATGTTTACATCATGCATCATGGTGTAATCAGCATCCGATCGTCTCAACACTGATCAACCTTTCTTCGGCGCTCTTCCAAACATCTTGTATTTGGAGCAGTGTAGATGTCTTGAGGAGTGAGTGCATTTTTTCACTGAGAGAGAGGAACTTCTTTGTACTCCTTTATGATAACACTCAATCTTATTGTATAAGAGAGCACTTTGTATTACTTTCATATGTTTGAATATCAATAAAGTGACACTTTTCTTGTCTCCTTATATGTCTTGAATTCCTTTTTCGCATTGAAAATCAGACACATAGAAGTAGGGACTCTTAACTTGCTAAAAAAAATGTGATAATTATCTTAACAAGTCAAAGTTGGGGAAAATTCCGTTTTAGGAATTTAAAAATGCTGTCAGAGGTGCGATATTAACTTGACAGGAGTAGAATAGTTTTCGTGAACTTGCCAATCTATGAATGAGAATGAAAGTGAAGTTTTCACCTCTACGGAGGATTACAAATGAGTATTCATCAGAGGTTTAATATTAACTTGACTAGGACTCAACTGGGGATTTGATGGAAACACTACTAGAGGTGTAATGTTAACCTAACAATGTTTTTAAGTAGACTTGTTATTCTGTTAACAAGAATAACAAGGGAAACTAGACTCGCAGAAGATATAAGAGAACTTTTACGTTAGAGGTGTGATTTAACTTAACGGGTTGAATTAAATCTTGTCAGGAATGTGATGTTAACTTGACAAGGATGTGAGTCAGAGGTGTGATATTAACTTGACTCAATGAGAGTTTCGCTTCATTTGGGAAGACTGAAAGCGTCACTGTCATAGGTGTAATGTTAAACTTGACAGTGAGGTAATTGTAACGCCCCGATCCCAAGGATACGGAGACGTTATGGCGACGTACATGCGCGAGGTGAACACACACTCACGCGTACGTTAAGCCTCAGTACAGGAAATCACCTCTAGAGGTATAAGGGTTCCAGCTGGAAATAAGTACAAGAATACCTGCAGAAAGGGGTCAGCGATCATAACAGATATGAAAAATGAGGATAAATAAGATAACAGAAAGAAATCACAAGATACCTATGAATAATCTCGATGAGGAATCTCCCATGTGACGCCAAGGCACTATCTGATGATACGGTAACTCGGATCTCCAACCTAGGCACGCAAACCCAGGGTCGTCAGAAAGCGATCTAGTGAGTGGTAAAATGAAGGAGGCAGTAATATATATAGTAATACAAGCACGATACTAATATATAATTACATGTTGTTGTAATTGATACCATATCCTAAGCATATAATAAGCATATAAGCAGCAGCAGAAGTATCTAAACATGAAAGATATAAGCATGTTATCTTTTAATACCATCACTACCTAGCCGATTATCATCTGGTCATGTCTTTAGGTGTGTCCGGTTTATATCATAAATACTCTCGTCTAGTGGTGACGTGATAGCAGTGACCATACAGGTGGGCATATGCAATATGAATATGCAGGTGGGCATATGAAAACAGAATAGATGCAATACAGAACATGCGTAGTATGTCACCACAGAAAGAGTAACATGTATCAGGCAAAGTAACAGATATACATGTAACATGATAGCGGATAAATGATCAGGTACAGAAAACAAGTACAAACTAAACAAGTAAATACATGTATCAGGCAACTCATGTTATTTATATAATAGTAGCAATCAGTACCACCTGATATTTTAATCAATCTCTTCCAGTGTCCCATACCACTGGCAGTTCATGCTGGAGCCCGCCTCCAGTCGAACCCATCCGGACATGGCCTATGGGTACCATTATCCAAACGAGAGAGTGACCAAATAACAAGTATTCCCGACGTCACTATTGTGTATACTATTTTATTATGTTAATTGGAAACCCATGGTCGAAGAGCTCTTATCGGGTAAGTGTATCCTGTGCATACCCGGGATCACGGCCTTAAACAAACCCCTGGCTGCTGAGACCAGGCCCTTCCGCTAAGAGGGGAACAATAATCAAGTAACGGGAGCTCATGGAGCTATACAATCGGTAGGTAGCACTACCATCCCCTGCAGTGGGAGAATAATATGGATCCAGTACATCACATCACCCGATAAGATCTAATCACAACCGTCAAGTCTCCCCCCATACCCAAGTTAGCTTATATGATCTTATAACATACAATAGTACAAGGAAATGAGACTACATGGTACACATAGACAATAGACTTGTTGAGATACATAGATAAACCGGGAAAGAACATATAACGGAAAACGAGAATAATAGATGTGGGATTCCACATATCGCATATCAACAGCTCTCATGTTCCAGTAACGGGGAATATCCATATCAGTAAAAGGAAACAATCATATAAGAGGAATACAGGGATAACATGGAACAATACTATATGTATTAGGAACAGGGATCCATATGACAAGAATAGAGAAACCATGCATGCAGTGTAACAGTGATATATAAACATGACATAACTGTGTACGGGCATCCATGTAACGATGATCACCGGTAGTTCATGCATTGGTATATCCGTGTACCAGTGGAACATATATGTGCAGCCATAAGCCGTGTCCTATCTCTGTGATAGTACATGTAGTAACAGTGATCAGTGTCTACTATAATACCATGTCCAGTGACCTTACAGTATCCGTGTTATGATGATACCAGTGCATCAATACCGGTATCCTGCATTCATATCTAGTGACAGTGTATAGTGTCATCGAATACCGTGGATCAGTATATATGTGACGATAGTTATCTAACTGTGATCCAATACATGACATAATAGTGTCCAAGAATATGGTGACATAGTGACCCGAGTGTCAGTGGCTGTGCAGATATGATGACGGTGTCCGAGTTGTCTATGTCAGATTTATTATTATTATTATAGTGTTTTAATTTGTTTACAATTTAGTAAATATGAACAATGGGGATTTATCGGTAATCATGTTTTATTTCAATAAAGCAACCAAAGTTCCATTAATCTACTAACAAAGACAATTTATAAAATAAAAACACTCACAAACTAGCCATGGGAAGGTAGCTCTCTTTCCCGCGATCGCAACGGATCCAGAATCGTCCAAATCGGAGTCCGGATGCTCTAGTTATCGCCCGAACGCTAAAAGTAATAAAAGAGGGTAAATATGTAATAAAAATATTTAAATGTAAATAAGCAATAGTAGCAGGGGGTTTTCTGCAAAGTTACCTTTATTGGGTTCTGGATGCGGGTTTGGTGAGATAACGGGTAGGGTTTAGATCCAATACCCAAACCCAAACTTAAATTATTGGGTATTGGGTTAACGGGTTTGAGGGGGGATTATCGGGTTTCCTAGTGAACCCAATAGGCTTATTGGGTTTGGGTTCTACCCAAACCCCATAAGGAACCATAGCAGCAGCAGCTTGCTGCTGCTGCTCCTGCGCGGGCCGGCCGGCCAGCCAGCTGGCCGGCGGCAGGGGGAGGCCCGCCGCGGCGGTCCCGGCCGCCGGGGCGCGGCGGCGCTCTAGGCCGCGAGAGCGAGGAAGGAAAGTGAGGGTGAGAGAGATGTGTGAGAGAGGGAGAGCCAGGTTAAGGGGACGGCGCCCATGGCGGGCTGGGGCGGCGGCCGCCGGCCGGGCACGCGCCTGCGGCGCGTGGCCGGGGGGAAGCACGGCGGTGGCGCGCCGGCCACCGGTCGTGGGCATGGGTCGGGTTCCTCTGGACGAGAGAGAGTGTGAGTGAGAGGGAAGAGAGAGAAAGAGAAGAAATTGTTGAGAGAGAGAGAGATGAAGAGAGAGAATTAGGAGAGAGAGAGAGTTGGGGAGAGAGAGAAAGAGAGAGATTGGTTATAAAGAAAAGGGAGAGAGAGAGATGGCGGTGGCTAATGGCGGAGGGAGGAATTCACTGGAAAAGGCCAGAGAAGAGAAGAAGTGGAAAGAAAAAGAAGAAAAAGAAAAGGTTAAAATAATAAATTTTATTATTAATTGGCCCAATATTCGACCAGCTCCAAACGGTGCCCAAAAATTACAGAAAATAGAGAATATTATCCTGAGATGTAATATGGAAACAGTTTGCAGAAACTAATCCGGTTTGCAAATTAAAAATCCCGGAGTGTCTCGACGATATCGGGCGACACCGGTTTGGCCCGATTTTCGATAAATTCAGAAAAATCTCCAAAATACCCTAACGTAGCTAATACGATTCGAAAGAAGATACATGATGAAAGCGAATTCTCAAAATACAACGTAGTTTGTGAGCGAATAATAAATGACAGGAACAGTAACAAGTACAACTAAACAATATTATACATGTATCAGGCAAGTCATGTTATTTATATAATAGTAGCAATCAGTACCACATGGTATATTTTAATCAATCTCTTCCAGTATCCCATACCATTGGCAGTTCATACTGGAGCCCGCACTCCAGTCGAACCCATCTGGACATGGCCTACGGGTACCATTATCCAAATGAGAGAGTGACCAAATAACAAGTGTTCCCGACGTCACTATTGTGTATACTATTTATTATGTTAATTGAAAACTAAGGTCGAGGAGTTCTTATCGGGTAGGTGTATCCGTGCATACCCGGGATCACGGCCTTAAACGAACCCCTGGCTGCTGAGACCAGGGCCCTCCGCTAAGAGGGGAACAATAATCAAGTAACGGGAGCTCATGGAGCTATACAATCGGTAGGTAGCACTACCATCCCCTGCAGTGGGAGAACAAAATGGATCCAGTACATCACCCGATAAGATCTAATCAACCGTCAAGTCTCCCCCATACCCAAGTTAGCTTGATGATCTGATATGTCAAGTATACATGTAACAAGAACAAATACAGTACATGATACGGGTAACATGATAAGATCTAATCAACCGTCAAGTCTCCCAAAAATACCCTAACGTAGCTAATACGATTCTAAGAAACATGTGAAAGCAATTTCTAAAAATTCTACTCCGTTGTGAAATAAAAATTGTAAAGCCGATATCGGTATCGGTCGACACCGACTACGAGATTTTCCAAAAATATTAGAAAAAATTCTAGAAAATCTTGAAAAAATCTAAAATATTAGAAAAGAATATTAAAACTGAAATCGGCTCAAGCTGGCTATCCAGAAGGTCAAACTATTTTGTACGTCGTATCGAGTACTGATACTGTGATACTTACACCCAGGGATCAGGGGGTACATTTTCCCCACCTTACAAAAATTTCGTCCTCGAAATTTCAGTTCAGGTGTGAGGATCAATATTTTCAACCCAAAGCCGAAATGTTACGGGTCCACGACACTTCGCTGCGCACTCTGCTGTTTATAAGGAACTCGGGATGAGAAGTCTGGAGTGAACTAACACTAACAGAGTGGAAGCAATAAGATGCAAAGAAAGCGAGGAGAGAATCAGATATTCTGAATGACAACTGTAAGTAAGGAATACAAAAGAGTCAAGGAATGAAGTGTCAATGACAGTGTATTCTTGTACTCATCGTTGGAATCCCCAACTTCAGATACAGATACACTTGAATCTGAATCTGCTTGTACTGGTGGTAAGAGCCCGAGTATGGACCCAGGGGTTACCCACAACTGGTGTGAAACTAGGCTCTGATACCACTCTGTACGCCCCATCCCAAGGATACGGAGACATTATGGCGACGTACAGCGCGAGGTGAAAACACACTCACGCGTACGTTAAGCCTCAGTACAGGAAATCACCTCTTCAGTAACAGGAAAACAATTATATAACACGATTACGGTAACATGGAACAATAATACATGTAATATGAATGGGGATCCATATGACAAGAAGATAGAAACAACACATGCATGTACACTTGTGCGGTGAGCATATGTAGCAATGCTGTCTGTGTAACGAGTATCAGTGAAGTGGAGCATTTATATATCGGTGGGACATGAATACGAAATAAGAGAGTGACGTGTCATAGTAGCTGTGCAAAACAGTGGTCAGTGTCTAATATCATGTACTGTAAACTACAGTATCCGTGTAATGATGAGAATAATAATATGTAAATGCGGTACATATCCGTGTACTAGTGGAACATAGATGTGTAGCCATCATCCATGTAACATATATGCGTAGCACTAGTACATGTAATATAGTAGTCCGTGTCTCGTGTAATACCATGTCCTGTGAAGTACAATAACTATGTCTAGTGACAGTGTGGTGTCATAGCGTATCTGTGGATCAGTATACGTGTAACGTAACTGTGATACAATACATGTCATAATCGTGTCCAAGAATATGGTGAAAATAGTGGCCCGGATGTCAGTGGTACATGAACATGACCTAAATAGACAGCAGTGTCACACTCAACGTCTTTCAGTTATCAGACTAGTCTAAATACAATGTTTATTACAGTATTTTAATATTGTTTACAATTTAGTAAATATGAACAATAGGGATTTACGGTAATCATGTTTTATTTCAATAAAGCAACCAAGTTCCATTAATCTACTAACAAGATAATTTATAAAATAAAAACACTCACAAACTAGCCATGGGAAGGTAGCTCTCTTTCCCCGATCGCAACGGATCCAGAATCGTCCAAATCGGAGTCCAAATGCTCCAGTTATCGCCCGAACGCTAAAGTAATAAAAAGAGGGTAAATATGTAATAAAAATATTTAATGCAAATAATCAATAGTAGCAGGGGGTTTTCTGTAAAGTTACCTTTGTTGGGTTCTGGATGCGGGTTTGGTGAGATAACGGGTAGGGTTAGATCCAATACCCAAACCCATAACTTAAATTATTGGGTAATTGGGTTAACGGGTTGAGGGGGATTATTGGGTTTCCTAGTGAACCCAATAGACTTATTGGGTTTGGGTTCTACCCAAACCCCACAAGGAACTATAGCAGCAGCAGCAGCAGCTTGCTGCTGCTGCTCCTGCGCGGGCCGGCCGGCCGGCCAGCCCAGCTGGCGGCGGCAGGGGGAGGCCCGCCGGCGGCGGTCCCGGCCGCCGGCGGCGCTGCGGCGCTCTAGGCCGCGAGAGCGAGGAAGGAAAGTGAGGGTGAGAGAGAGATGTGTGAGAGAGGGAGAGCAAAGTTAAGGGGCGGCGCCCATGGCCGGGCTGGGGCGCAGCCACCGGCCGGGCACGCGCCTGCGGCGCGTGGCCGGGGGGAAGCACGGCGGTGGCGCGCCGGCCACCGGCCGTGGGCATGGGTCGGGTTCCTCTGGACGAGAGAGTGTGTGAGTGAGGGGAAGAGAGAGAGAAGAAATGTGAGAGAGAGAGAGAGAGAGAATTAGAAGAAGAGAGAGAGTGGGGAGAGAGACAAAGAGAGAGAGAGAGAATCGTTTTATAAAGAAAAGGGAGTGAGAGAGATGGCGGTGGCTAATGGCGGTGGGAGGAATTCGCTGGAAAAGGCCAGAGAAGAGAAGAAGTGGAAAGAAAAAGAAAGAAAAAGAAAAGATTGAGTTATAAGGGTTCCAGCTGAAAATAAGTACAAGAATACCTGCAGAAAGAGGTATCAGCGATCATAACAGATATGAAAAATGAGGATAAATAAGATAACAGAAAGAAATCACCAGATACCTATGAATAATCTCGATGAGGAATCTCCCATGTGACCCAAGGCATTATTGATGATACGGTAACTCGGATCTCCAACCTGGGCACGCAAACCCAGGGTCGTCAGAAAGCGACTAGTGAGTGGTAAATGAAGGAGGCAGTAATATATATAGTAATATAAGCACGATACTAATATATAATACAGAGGTTGTAATAGTGATACCCGATAATAAGCATTACTAAGCAGTAGAAAATAATAAACATGTAAGCAGTAAAATATATAACATGTCATCTTTTAATACCATCCCTAAGCCGGTTATCATCGAATCATGTCGATAGTCGTATCCAGTATATATCATAATTAATGTTGTCTAGTGGTGCCGTAATAGAATGAACATGCTAGTGGTGACGTGATAGAAGTGAACATGCAGATGACATATGCAATCTAATCACAATACGATTGTTGTGCATATACAGTAATGATATCTGCTAACAGAAAATAGAATATAGGCAATGCAGGACATGCGTAGTATGCCACCACAGAAAGTGTAATATGTTCCAGGTAAAGTAACAAATATACATATAACATGAGAGCGGATAAATGATCAGGTACAGAAACAAGTACAACTAAACAATTGAATACAAGTATCAGGTAAGTCATGTTATTTATACAATAGTAGCAATCAGTACCACCTGGTATTTTAATCAATCTCTTTCCAGTGTCTTATATCACTGGCAGTTCATACTGGAGCCCGCACTCCAGTCGAACTCATCCGGACATGGCTTACGGGTACCATTATCCAAACGAGAGAGTGACCAAATAACAAGTGTTCCCGACATCACTATTGTGTATACTGTTTTATTATGTTAATTGGAAACCCATGGTCGAGGAGTTCTTATCGGGTAGGTGTATCCCGTGCCTACCCGAGATCACGGCCTTAAACAAACCCTGACTGCTGAGACCAGGGCCCTCCGCTAAGAGGGGAACAATAA